>CABHPH010142045.1:26082-89708 GCA_902168325.1 Peromyscus nudipes | reverse complement strand
AGGTCTCATGAGTAGTAGGTTTAAGGAGGAGGAAATATTGTATTAGGAATGTAAGGACATCTACACTGAAAAGGAGAGACATATGAGAGTAGGTGACGGTGCAATAACAGCTGTTACTTTTCAGATTCTCAACTCAGTGTTGGCATTCAGTGCCGTGTACTTATGGTCAAGAGGTGAATAAAATGCCAGTTTAGAAGGGGCAGAACCAACTGGGGATTCTCTAATATCTGAGCTACCCATCAAAAGTATAGTATTATATCAAGGATGGGGAAATGGTTGAGCAGGTAAGAACACTTGCTGCTCTTGCAGAGAGCCAGGGTTCAGTTCCTATCACCCACATGTTGAGTTATGATTGTCTGTAATCATGTAACTCTAGCAACCAGAAAGTCTGGTGTCCTCTTCTGGCATTCATGAACACCAGGCATGCACATTGTGCACAAACAGATGTGCAAACAAAAGAAAACTCATAAACATAAATTACAAATAAATTTAAATTTTAAAAAATGGGCATAGCTGAAAATTTTCCTGTGATGGGTGATGTTGTTCCATAAGCTGTGAATATGTGTTGCTCTGGTTGATAAATAAGGCAGTTTGGCCAATGGTGAGGCAGAATAAGGTTAGGAGGGACATTCTAACTAGAGAGGAGGAAGGAGAAAGTCAGAACAGAGGAAACACACCAGCCAGCTGCCCAAGGAGCAACACGTAATGGATGCAAGTAATGCCACAGAACACATGACAAAACATAGATTAATAGAAATGGGTTAAGATATAAGAGCTAGCCATAGACTATACAGTTTGTAGATAATATAAGCCTCTGTGTGTTTACTTGGGTCTGAGCAGCTGTCAACTTGGCACTCTCGAATTTCCATAAGACCTAAAAGACTGTAAAAAAAGGCTTCTAAACATACAAAAAATGGAGCTAAAAACAGCTTCCTAGTTGTGTCTCTCAGGCAAGCTGGGATTACAGTATGACAGGTTCACAGAGGCATGTGGGATTGACTCTGCAGCATGCCATATTACTGCCATGTTACACAGAGGCACCTCCAAGTTGTGCTGTATGCTACATGATGGATTTAGCTTTTGCTAGTACAGACAAAAAAAAAAAAGGTTTCTGGGCTACACACTGCTTTAATGGAGACGTAGACCCACTGCTTCTGAAAGCTGATGGTACATATGGCCCAGAGTTGGAGGTGAATTACTTCTGCCATGTTGAAAAGCTGAAATGGGCAGAGTCAGGAACCAAGGCTTTTTGTCCTGGCCATGCAGTTTAGCAGTTTAAAGTCTCTTCTGGCCAGAAAAGAATTATAGATTCAGAATAAGACAGATTCAGATGAGATAAACCCTCAACAGTTTACAATGTGTGTAAAAATGTACATAGGCTTAAAAGAGAGGGGAAAAGGAATATAGACAGTTATATAAAGAAATAGAAAAAATTTAAAAATAAAGTCTTTACAGAGAAAGTAAAAGTATTATAAAAAAAAAGCCATGTAAAGATGGATATCACACAGAGAGTCTGCATTATATTGTCTTTAGGATTTTTAACTGCAGAGAGATATTTGATTGTAAAAACTGCTGAGTTAAATCAATATGTATATTTTAAAGGTATCTCAATTTCAAAATTTATGTCTAAGGATACGTTGCTTTGGAAAAGAGGTTCTGCTTTTGTTTCTACAGAAGATGAGAACCTATGGATTGCTTCTAGGCTAATATGGTTTAACCAGCCAAGACCCCCTGAAAGGTCTCCAATGACACAGTGGCCCAGATGATCCAACATCCAGAACAGTTTCAAGACAACTGGCTCAGACAATGCAGCCTCACATACTATTCCAGTCAGGACTTGACAATAATTCTTAATTTTCTCAGGATTCCCATAAGAATACAGTGCCCTTTATCAGCAGGAAGTAGCCTAGAAAACTATGCCCACATTCCCCAAAAATGGATCATGGATGTTTGTCTTTGTTTAGATTGTTGGTTACAAATTGTTATTGGTCATAGTCAATATCTTTCTAAAAGAAGAAAGGGAGATATGATATGGAAATATATGATAGAGATATGAAAAGATAAAAGGATGGATTGTTGAACTTACTTTTAAAGAGCAATTTGTTTAAAATGTTTTACATTGGTATAGATTTTAATTAATTAATTAATTAATTAATTTTTTTTGGTTTTTCGAGACAGGGTTTCTCTGTGTAGCTTTGCGCCTTTCCTGGAACTCACTTGGTAGCCCAGGCTGGCCTCGAACTCACAGAGATCCGCCTGGCTCTGCCTCCCGAGTGCTGGGATTAAAGGCGTGCGCCACCACTGCCCAGCTGATTTTAATTTATTGATACAAATTTAAAGTTAATTTTGTTATACTGTATGTATATTTCTACTCTTGTTTAAGGTATTATGTTTGTGTATTATAGCTCATTTAAATTGTAATGGATAATTAAGAAATATATATATATAAATAATTAGTCATCTATGATAATCAAACTTATAGTCATGTTAGTTAAGTTTTCTAGGTATTCATAGATATATTTCAGTTAGGTAGGTAATCTTCAAACACTTCAAAGACCTACAGAATATGGCATTTAAAATGTTTTAAAAACATAGACTTTCCTGGACAATGAGACATGTCTGTTCCTGGCAGCATCGATTTATTTCAGAGAGAAAGATGGGTGTTGAAGACACTCTATATGGAGTTTATCTTCTTCTTGGCAAAAATAGCCATTTGGGCAAGAAACTGTCCTTGCCTGGGCTGCTTGACAAAATGTTGCATTGACTGGACATGCAGGACCCATAGAAAGGTGACCACTGAACTTTGCAAGGAAAAATGGTCTTTCAGGTTCCTACTTTGTGGAAGAAACTGCTAGACATTCTACAGGACACAGAGAGAAGTGACTGAGAGACTAGGCCTGTGGGCTGAAGATGGATGTCCTAACGCTGCAGAGGAACTTTGGATGACTGTCCAGGCAGGCTGCTGTCTCTGTCATTTCCAGAGTTTTGGAAGTTGCTTACAATGCTCTTCCTGTTTACTTAGGTAATATTATATCCTTCTAAGGTCTTGATGTAGTTGAAGACTAGATAGTTATAATTATGGTTTTCCTTGGTTATGATAAGAGATAAGGTAGATATGAAACTACCTTGGACTCACAAATATAGGATAAATAAAATATTTCCTTTAAATTTGCCAAATATAAAGAGACTAGATATTGTAACTGTAATTGCTGATTGATAACTGTTTTGTTATATATAATTTTACTATGTTAAAGTTAAAACTTCCCTTTTTAATTAAACAGAAAAGGGGAAATACTGAGGGATAATGCTTTTGTACACTGGTTTAATAAAATGCTGATTGGCCAGTAGCCAGGCAGGAAGTATAGGTGGGATAAGCAGACAAGGAGAATTCTGGAAAGAGGAAGGCTGAGTCAGGAGACACCAGCCAACCATCCAGGGAGCAGCATGTAATGGCACACAGGTAAAGCCACAGAACATGTGGCAACATATAGATTAACAGAAATGGGCTGACTTTAAGTGTAAGAGCTAGTCAGTAGTAAGCCTGAGCTAATGGCTGAGCAGTTTTAATTCATATAAGCCTCTGTGTGTTTACTTGGGTCTGAGTGGCTGTGGACCAGGCAGGACCAGGAAAACTTCCAGCTACACAAACTGAAAAGACAGCAAAGAGCTCAGATCTGTCAGGGTGTGCACAAGAAAGAGCAGCACAGTGACTTTCAGACCCGAGACTCCGGGGACCTAATCTGCAAGAGGATAAATGACATCATGCGTTTCTCTCCACACCTGGACTGTTCAAAACCAGGAATGAAACTTCATACACACTATGAACGTTAATTTAGGTATAGTAATAATATTGTGGCATTAGTTACAACATATCATAATCATACAAGATGGTTACAACAAGAAAAGTGGGGCAGAAGCACAACTCTGCACATGGGAGCTACAGGGTAGGTTAGTGGTTTGCTAAAAGTTTTTCAAAGCATTAAGTCTATTAATTTAAAAAAGCAACATGGTCATGATAAAAAATCCAAAAGGAAAAAAATACAAAAAAATTGTAAAACCTCCGAAACAGAAAATCCCAGGCACAGATGACGTCTCTAACAAATCTCAGAAAACATTTAGGAAGTATCTGAAGTAAATAATGTTCTGCCTCTTCCAGAAAACATGGGAGGAAAGACTTTCTTTTCTCTCATTTTGTAAGTTCCACATTATTTTGACACTCAAACCAGATTATCATAAAAGAAACCACAAATATCTCCCATGTATACAGACACAAAAGCGCTTAAGAACACACCAGAAGCAAGCAGGGTAGGCAAAGCTTGTTCAGTCTTCAAAAATTAATCTATCATATTATCAAATATAGAAAAATACATAGTTGCAGTAGACAAATAATAAATTGTTTACAACATGACAATACTCATTTACTATAAGACATACTATCTACTCAATCCCCAGCAGTGCAAAATAAAATAAAAATAAAAGCATTAACAACAAAAAATAAAATTCACCCTAAGCCACTTAATATGTGGAAATTTCCTTAATCAATAGCTAACAATGAACCGAATGTTACAAAAACTGAAACTTTGCCTTAAGATATGGTGTCTCACTACTCCTTTTCAGCATTAGCTCCTAATCAGCATCACACAGACACTTCAGCTTGTACAAGGAAAAAAAGCAAAAGAAACCGAGGCACATGGATGGAAAGAAAGAATGTGCATGTCCCCCAAGGCAGATGACATAATGGCATTTTAAATGATTCTCAGTCCTGTTCAGGGCATTTGACAATCAATGTCTAGAGACATTCACGTTGTTACAATTTAGCTTGGAAAGGATGCCCCTGATACCTAGAGGCAAAGAGTGATGGTAAGCATTTGACAATGTAGCATGTGATGACCTATGTACCCACACACTCAAAAAGAATATTACCTGCCCCAAATATAAATAGAGCTAAGGTTACAATGCAGTATTCTATGTTGATATCCCTAATACTGTGTCAAAGCTTTTATACAAATGTTTCAAGACATCAGGCATAAAAAAAATCGAGTAAATGAATGAATGGTATTATCTAGGACCTCTATTCTCACTTTGGGGCATTTGCTATGCTGCGTAACAATAGATTGGGGTTTAAAATGTCTAGCAATTAGGGATGTGACTGTTGCTCATCATTAGAGAGCTTAGCTACAAATATGAGAGCCTGAGCGCCACCCCCAGTACTGAAAAGCAAAGAGGCAAATAAAAACTAACACTCAGAGAACCAGGCACTTTGTGTATGCTTGCTCATCTTAGTCTTTTGATTTTTACAAATGAAATAGACCTGGTACAGTATCTTACTCAGGTCACACTACTGATCAGCTTTTCCCAGAGCTCTATCTTGAGCTGAGGCAGTGCAGACTTGAGGTAGTTGTCCTGGCTCCTTGTATCCTTTATAGCCCTGACAATGGTGAGACAGACTCTAACAAGTCACAGATTAGAAAGTACTTTGTAAGCTCTTCAGCTAAAAATGTTTTATCCGTTATCATGGATTCGCTGATAACAACATTCAAATCCTCCCCACCAAGTTCTTATTTTGTGCTTCATTCCTACCTTTACTTTCCTCATAGACATCTGGCCGCAGTAATGCCAGGGTCCTTTGTATATTCTTGCTTTTCATGGTTTTGAAATCAGGGAATAAGATGTCAATCAACTGAGAAACCTTAGACGCATCATCCTCAACATCGCAAAACTCAGATATGTGTTGTCGTTCCAAGTAGTCTTGCAAACTGTTGAAATCCAAAATATAACCTAAGATTATTGTAACCTAAGATTATTGTAACTTAAGGTATAAACTTGTATGAAACTGTGTATGTTAATGAATTAGAGCTTCATAACACATACAAAACTCACGCTGCTTCCAAAGCCCTTTAGCATCCACTGAATCCCCTTTTATGTTGTTCTGTCCTGCTTAAAACTTTAAACTAAATGACATCATAACCTTGCTCAGAGGTAGAACACTTGGGTAGCATGCAGAAGACTTTAGGTTCTAGACCCAACAATACAATAGCAAAACAAATTCTAGAATTACCTGCTACCTAAGAAATATGAAGTGACCAGAAACCACAAGAAAAACTCACATTTCCGAAAGCAAGGAGGAAACATCTTGTAACTCCCTGACAGAAGCTGCAATAGCATTGGGACCTGGAGCAGCAGAGGACCTAGCCACAGAGCCTTCTACTCACAAAACTCACTCAGGCCCGTTCTGCAAAACTGCTGGATCAAACTACACCTCTTAGTCTTCAGCAGAATAAAAGTCATGGGCAGCAACACATAAAAACAGCATTCTGAAAATTGCTTTCTCATTTTGAAATATCTAGAAATTTATTATCAAAATATACATTTATTTTGCTACCATCAATTTCATACCAGTAAGAGTCTTAAGTAAAACAGAGAGTCTGGAAGATGGAAGAAAGTGTGCAGTGTTGGAGGATGGGCAGGGCTGACTAAGACAATGCATGGTTCCAGTATCCCCTCTAGGCCTGAGACAATGAGGCCAGATGGTGTGCCCAGCTTAGAAGGGTCAGCAGGGAGAGCTTTTCCCTTTCTAACTTTCTTGGCATAAACATTCAGGGAAATCCCCCATTTTCTGAACATATAGTATTCTAGGTTGACTGAAAGGAAACTTGTAGTATCTACATAAGAATATTAGGTTTTGAGACATTTGGGCATTATGCTCCATCAGCTAATTACACATTATAATGTCTGGCCTTAGCTACCTGTCCCGTTTCTTCTTTGACACCACAGGTGCAAACTTAACATGAGTCTCTTCCGGATACTCAAATGATTCTTCATCTTCTGCATCAGACTGAGATAGAGTTTCTTCCTGGATAACCTCTTCTTCTTCTCCTTGAGATGTAATGAGCACACAGCTTAGACCGCTTGTTATAAAAGATACAAAGTCTTCAAAGTCGGGCTACAAAAGAAGATGAGAAACTGTTTCCCTCTGGCTCCCAATGAAGGGGCATTAAAATGGTGGCCACTGTGAAAAAACAGTGAAATCTTCCCTTTCATGGTCATTAGCAATGTTATGTTACCCTTATAAACCTTCTGTTTGCAGGAACATTTTTGCACAATACACATTTCCAGCCAGCAGAAAATGATTTTAAATCGTGTACAAAACTACTTCCCAACACTAGAATGTTGCTAATTCATCTGAAAGGTGAGATCTTTTGGTGCACAATCCCAGAGTCTAACTCGGTAACTGTCGTGGTTGATCCAAAATGTCCCCCAATGGCCATGTGCTAAATAAAGGCTTGATCACCAACACGTGATTGCTTCTGAAAGCAATGGAACACTTAGGGGATGGCTGTTCAGCTACTAGGTGTTTTCCTGAAGCAGTTATCTGGGTTCTGATAGTCTCTCAATCATTCTTTATCTTGTGGCTTCATGAAGTGAGCAGATTTCTTTCACCATGATCTCCTGAATAGGATGCTCTGCCTCACTACAGACACTAAAGGTGTGGGTCCAGACCATTATGGAATGAAATGTCTTCAGTCATGAGCCAAAATGAAACTTTCTTCCTTTTCAGTTGACTTTCTCAGGTATATATGTCACAGTGATCGAAATCTGACTGACATAATAGCTTCTGAGTGACATTCCTAAGATTTTTTTTTCTTAAAAGTACCCAAGTATTGGTGACACAGCTGGCCAAATTCTTTATTATTTTTTATATGTGGAAACTAGGGCCAAGAGGGATAGCTAGAGTGGTACATTAGTTACGAAAGTACTGACCAGTAGAGCTTTCTGTATGAGTAACACACTCAGGACTCTCTAACAATCTTCCTGGATATGGCTATCGAGCACCTAAAATGTGGATCAATTTCTAAATGTTATTTAGTTTAAATGAATTTAAATTCAAATAGCCACATGTATTTACTGCCCATCACATTGGCAGAGTGTTTTTAGATCTCCCTTTTAAAGTCACACCCCCCTCTTCTTTAAATTTTTTTGAAACACTACCTTTACCACATTCTTCCAGGAGAAGACAACTTGCTTGAGTATATATAGCCTTAGATGCAGACAAGGAGTGGGTTACAGCATCCCTATGTACCAGATAGAAAGGAGTACTTTCAGCCAAGTCTGAAAATTGATGGGAGATGACTGGCTCTTCACTCCCAGAGAACATAGTAGAAAGAAGTCTTCAACAAAACAAACGATTTGATTTTGCCTGGGTGCTACTGTTTCCACTGGAGATGTTCCCAGAGCCACCATCGTTGGCATCATCAAGATGTGGACATCGTCAAGGCACCAAAAGTTTCTTCAGTTGTTTATACTTACTAATTATCTATTCTGTAATGTAAACTTACAGCAAACACTGTAATTGAATATAGATGTGCATGTATAAATATGTAAATGAATACACAGTGTTTTTTTAAAGGCCTTCTTACCTGGTCTGCATTACGACTATAGAATTCCCTCACTAGCTCCTCAGGGAGAAACAGGTTGTCCTTTGCTTCTATGATAAATCCTTCTTTGACAATCTTCAATTCAGGTAAGGTCAGAAGCAAACATGACACAGGAAAACATATAAAAGAAATTAGGGCTGTTTACTTCAGAACTTAATAACTACCTAGTTTTAATCTTTTCAGGTAAAGACCCCAAGAAAACCTACATTTGAAGTGGCTCAGAAATGCATAAAGGGGTTCCTTTGATACGTCCTAGATATCCATGTTTTTAAAACTTCAATAGGAGATTTCAAAATATTTATATTACAGTGGACTACCTCAAAATTTGAAAGACTAACATAAAAGGATGGGGAAAATAGGAACATAATTCTAAGAAAATACACACACTCTGTATAATCTTTCTGAATTATTCATAAAATTGAAATTTAAAAATACTTCTCAACTATGTTCAAAACTAATTTAGCTTCTTTTGTTTCCATGTTTCCATTTTTGAAGGCTAACTCAATTGAAACACTAGATCCCATGATATATTGTCTCCAGGAAACACACCTTACTAGTAAAGGCATCCACAGACTGAGAGTCAAATGATTACAAACAATCTATCAAGCAAACAGTAACCGAAAACAGTCTGACATAGCAATCCTGATATCTGATAGGGTATATATAAAGCAAAAAATAGTAAGAATAGATTTCTTAAAGACATTACATATTTAAGAAGGTGATGATTTGGCAAGATTATATGCCAATAACAAATATACATGCACTGAAAGTTCAGCCTCAAATATTATGGAACAAATACTAATGGAGTTCAAAGGTCAGTTTGATCATGATATAGGTGATTTCAGCACCCCACTCTCAATTTCAGATTCATCATTCAAACTGAAAATCAACAATGAAACCTCAGAGCAAACAGATATGCAACAGTGGGCTAAGCAGACAAGGAGAATTCTGGGAAGAGAAAGAGCAGAGTCAGGAGTCACCAGTGAGACACAGAGGAAGCAAGATGTGAAGGTAGAACTGAGAAAAGGTACAAAGCCAGGTGGCTAAATATAGATAAGAATTATGGGTTAATTTAAGTGTAAGAGTTAGTCAGTAATAAGTATGAGCTAATGGCTAAGCAGTTATAATTAATATAAGCTTCTGAGTGATTATTTTATAAGCAGCTGAGGAACTGTGCAGCTGGGCGAGACACAGAAAAACTTCCAACTACAATTGGCATAACAATGTGGGGCTCTTGAATTTCCACAAGGCCTAAAAGAGTTTAAAAAGGGCTTCTAAACACACAATAATGGAGCTAAAAACAGCTTTCTACTTCATGTCTTATGCAGGCTGAGATATAGAGATGCCAAGGTACAGAGACGCCATGGCTTGTGGACTTGAACTACAGTGTGGTGAGTTCATGGTATGCAGGCTGAAACATAGCGTGGCAGATTCCCACCATGGTACACAGAGGCATCTCCAAGCCCCGCTGTGTGAGGCTTAGTGGATTTAGCTTTTGCTAATACAAAAACAAATAAAACAACAACAACAACAAAAGAGATTTCTGGGCTACATGCTGCTTTAATGGAGGCATACATCTGAGAGTTGGTGGTACGCATGGCTCCCAGAGCTGGTGGTAAATGTACCCCTGACATGTTGAAAAGCTGAGGTGGATGGAGTCACCACCAAGGCTGCCACTTCTGTTCTAACCATACTGCAGTAAAAAGAAATAGATTCACAATAAGACAGATTCAGATGGGATAAACCCTAAACAGTTTGCAGTGTGTGTAAAAATGTATGTAGGCTTGGAAGAGAGAGGAAAAGGAATATAGACATTTATATAAAGAAATAGAAAGTTTTAAAAAAGAAAGTCTTTAAAGAGAAAGTAAAAATAATATAAAAAACAAGCCACGTAAAGATGGAAATCACACAGAGAGTCTGAATTATATTCTCTTTGGGATTTTTAACTGCAGAGACACATTTGATTGTAAAAGCTACTCAGTTAAACCAATATGTATATTTTAAAGGTATCTTGACTTCAAAATTTATGTCTAAGGATATGTTGCTTTGGAAAAGAGGTTCTGCTTTTGTTTCCACAGAAGATGAGAACCTATGGATTGCTTCCAGGCTAATATAGTTTGACTGGCCTAAAAGGTCTCCAATGACACAATGGCCCAGATGATCCAACATCCAGAATGGCTTCAAGGTAATTGGCTCAGACAATGTAGCCTCACAGACTATTCCAGTCAGGACTTAACTGTAATTCTTAATTTTCTCAGGATCCCCATAAGATTGCCAGCACCCTCAACCAGCAAGAGGCAGTTGAGAAGCTATGCCCAAATTCCCAAAATATTGTTAATAAATGTTTATTTTTATTTAAAGGAGGTTGATTATAAATGCAATCTCTTTCTAAAGAAGAAAAGAGGATAGTATAGATGTGACAGGATGAAAGGGTAGATTACTGAACCTACTTTTAAAGAGCAACAACTTGTTTAAAGATGTTTTACATTGCTATGGATTTTAGTTTATTGATACAAATTTTTAGTTAATTTTATTATACTGTATATATATTTCTACCCTTGTTTAAGGTATTGTGTTTATGTAACTCATTTAAATTGTAATGTATAATTAGAAATACAGATTAACAATTAGTCATCCATGATAATCAAACTTGTAGTCATATTAGTTGTTATCTAGATATACATAGATATATTTCAGTTAGGTAGGTAATCTTGAAACATTTCAAAGACCTACAGAATATGGCATTTAAAATGTTTTAAAAACTTAGACTTTCTGGACAATGAGACATGTTTGCTCCTGGGAGCACCGAATTACTTCAAGGAAAGATGATGGGCACCAAAGACACTCCTTATGGAGTTTATCTCCTTCATGGCAAAAGTTAGCCATTTAGGCAAGAAACTGTTCTTGCCTGGACTGCTTGACAAAATGTTGTATCGACTGGACATACAGGAGTCACCAGCCAGACACATAGGAAGCAAGATTTGAAGTCAGAACTGAGAAAAGGTACCAAGCCAGGAGGCTAAATATAGATAAGAATTATGGGTTAATTTAAATGTAAAAGCTAGTCAGTAAAAAGCCTGAGCTAATGGCTAAGCAGTTATAATTAATATAAGCCTCTGTGTGCTTACTTGGGGGATACAAGTGGGAGAGATCTGTCCTGGCTGGGACACAGAAAAACTTCCAGCTACACATGGTCCCATCAAATTTGAAAGCCATGGTAAGAAAAACATGGTAACTACATAAATTCATTGACACTAAACAATACACCCTTGAATGTTAATGACTCACTGAATCAACCAAATAGGAAATTTGAAAAATTCCTGGAAATAAATGATGGTGAAAGCACAAAGTCCCAACATCTTTGGGATATAGCTAGGACAAGTGTAGGAGGAAACTTTATAGTTATGAATGTTTACAATACAAGTATCTGGGGAAGAGAGAAAAAGAAATATCTGAGAATTCTCAAGAAAATAACTTACAGTTGGACCTCAAGCACAATCTATATGAGAGTAAGAAATAGTAAGGATCAGGATAGATATCATTAAATTGGAGACTACAACAACAATATATAGAATGAATCAAACAAAGACTCATTTCTCTGATAAAATAAGATGGGAAACCAAGACAACTAAGAGCAAGAAGACCTAAATTAGTAAATAAGAGATGGAAAAGAGGAATTTACTACAGATGCCACTGAAATACAGAAAAGCATTAGTGAGTTCTTTGAAAATTTATATTTCAAAAAAGTGGAAAATTGAGAAGAAATGAATAACTTCCTAGATATGTATTACCAACAAAAATTCAATCAGGAAAATATGAACAACTTAGATGAATCTATAAATCAGTAAGATTGAAGTAGTAATACAAAAACTGCTCAACAAATACAAGTTCAGGTCCAGATGAATTCTGCCAAACCTTTAAAGAAGAGCAAATATTAATGCTCTTTAAACTGACACATAAAAGAGAAATGGAAAGAATATTATCAGTAAATTCACACTCTCTGGAGCCAGCATTGCCCAGATTCCAAAGCAGGATAAGGACACAACAAAGAAACAAACCTACAGATCAACTTACCCAGGGAATATAAACATGAAAATTCTCAAAGTCTTGCAAACTTGTAGTTAAAAGTTTTCCTGTATCCTGGCTGGCCAAAGGTTGGGACAAATCTCTCCCATTTGCATCCCCCAAGTAAACACACAGAGTCTTACATTAATTATAACTTCTAGGCCATTAGCTCACACTTATTACTGACTAGCTCTCACACTTAAATTAACCCATAATTCTTATTTATGTTTAGTCATTTGGCTTGGTACCTTTTCTCAGTTCTGCCTTGTCATCTTGCTTCCCTTGTATCTGGCTGGTGACTCCTGACCTTTTCCTCTTCCCAGCATCCACCTAGGCTGCTTGGCCCACCTATACTTCCTGCCTGGCTACTGGCCAATCAGCATTTCATTAAACCAGTGTTCAAGAGCATTATCCCACAGCACAAACTATATTCAAAAATACATTAAGAAATTCATACATCATGACCAAGTTGATTTCACTGCTGGATGCAATGTTTATTCTACAGACACAATCAATCAGTGTAATTCAGCATGTAAATAGAACAAAGGACAGAAAAAACATGGTCATTTCAATCAGAGTAAAGAAGGCTTTGACAAGCTGAATATCCTCTCATAAGAAAATTCCCGAAGAGACTAGAGATAGGAGCACATCCAAGCATAGTAAGGGCCATCTCTGAAGAATCGACAGCCAACACTATGCTGGCCACAGGAACAATGAAAGCATTGCCTCTAAACTTTGGAATAACACAAGAGTATCCACTATCTCTACTCTTATTTAATGTAATGCTAGACATCTATAGCTAGAAATCTTAGATAAAGCAAGAAGGCATGAGAAAAAACAAAAGGAATTCAAATAGGAAGGAAGACATGTCATCCCCATTTGTAAATGGCATGACCTTATACTTAACCTTGCAGACTCTATTAGAAAAATTCAAGCTAACAAACTCCAGCAAAGTAGCAGGGTACAAAAAATCAACATAAAAATATCACTAGCATTTCTATACACTGATAACAAACCTGCCCCTCCCCACCCACCCCCCCAAAAAAAACAGAGAAAACCTTATTAAAACAAAAAGAAAACACCTAGGACTAAAACCTAACCATACAGGTGAAACAATATCAATACAAGGAACACCTTAAGACACTAAATAAAAATAACTAGAAAGAAGACACTAGTCACTTTGACTTTTTATAGGAAATATTTGCCCATCTGCATTAGAATCAATTACACATACATGTAAGGAACTGTGAAAATTGTATCTTATAAATATTTCCATATAAGGCATACTATAAATTACACTAATGTAAAAATATACTTTGGGTCTAAAAGAAAGCATTGAATGGTTTCTTAAATTGTCATGCATTGAAAAGTGCCATTTGTTTATAAAATACAAGAAAAAAGCAAGTTAAAGTGAGTTTATAACAATGTTGTATCACTAATAGCTAAAGAAAAAGGACATTTATAACAGTACTATATAGCATCTAAAATCTTGAAAGTTTCCGTAGGGTGGTAGTAAGTCAGTTAATTCAAGAAAGATACAGGAGGAGATGAGGTCCTTTGCCAGTAGCTATGTCAGAGGAGCAGCAGGTGGCAACTGAAGTTCAAGGTATCAGCCCACCAGGAGGAAACTCTCTGATGGGCCAAACTTGGTTAGGCAAGACCACAAGACTCCAGACTCCAGAATGTCTTTTGCTCCTGCTGTGCCTTTACATATTTGCTGTGGCTATGTTTCTCTGGTACCTGGCATGGAATGGGTGTGGAGAGATCCCCACTGCTTGTAATGTAGTGTGTTTATCCCATGGAAACATCCCATTCTACTGGGCATTTTAATCTGTGGATTGTCATGAAGATGATTCTTCCCTAAGCTGTACTGCCTAATTGATAATAATAATGATAGCTAATACAGAGTTTTGATGAATGAAAGTAAATACAAGGAAATATTATACAGCTAGGGGCTATAAGTTTTACCTAAGGAGCTACATAGATCACAGTTCAGGTTAATGATTAAGGAAAACAATTGAGTCCCCAGGAGCCAGGCTGGCTCCAATTCTCTTAATACTGGAAAATGCAGTCACAGGTTTTGGTGTGCATCATTAGGTGAAACAAAGCTTCAAAATAACTTCAGCTTAGACCAGATGCTTTGATAATAGTTTTAAGATGAATAACCCCAGAAAACAATCTAAAGTTCACAAGGACACATAGCTGAGTTGTCTGATTCATTAGGCTAGGGTTGAAAATACAAAGCAGCCCGATTGCTGCTAGCTGGCATACTTTTTTTGCTATGTCTGGTTGATAATCAAAAGTGATGAATAATTCCTTGTACTCATTCCTGACCTTAATTTTCTGATATAAGAAACTATTGATGAATTGTTACGTACACTGAAGATTCGAAGTTCAGCTGACTAACTTTTTTATGTATAAAAGTTTAGGTTTCTGACTCCTTTAAAATTCCTTATGATTACCTGTCAAGATAGATAATAATGTGATTGATCTTTTCATTGTAACCACAATGGCTGAGAAAAAATGCTCCTTGTTTGCTCATGTTCTATTAATCTGTAACAAGTTACTTAGCTGTACCACATATGGGCTATTGGGGTGACTCTGTTTTTAATCATGTAAGTGAGACAAAAACATGTTTTACCTATATTCATTATACTTATTCACTTGAAAAATGAAATGTAACCACATTGTGACTCATGTATTGCCTGAAAGATTTTGTGAAGGTATATAAGTTGTAGAGGGAAAGAAAAAAAAAGAGAACAACAGAGAAGAATAAAGAAGGAAACCATCAAGAAAGTATGTGGGTGTTTTTTTCCCTAACCTCCACAGATAGAAAAGTCTAGTACACGCTGACACTGTGGATTTCCCTTTGATCCCTGTGCTGCTTGGAGCCTGGTCCCCCAGGCAGCAATAGTCTTTGTAAGACAGAATAAGCAAATTCTTTTAGAGGGAGCTAGGAAGAGCAATTCAGTGTTTTCTATTTTATCATAAGATATTATTTTGTAATTAATTTAAACAACTTTTGGTAAGTATTACTTACTTTTTCCTTAATTTCTATATGTTTTCTCCTGAGTACAGCATCAGGTTTGATAATAGCCATATTGTAAGATTCCCCTAAGAGAAAAACTAAATGTTAATCTTCTTGGCTCAGAACCAGGATAATGAAAGATCTGGCAATTAGAAATATGAATTGATAATGTCTGGATTACTAAGGAGACATGATATGAGTATATGGGCACTATAGTTTTGATACAATTCTCATACATTAGAATCACACCTGTGGTTCCTTTCAGTCAGTATTAACAGTGAGTAAAGCTTTAATCATGTACTTTGCAGATACAAATCACAAATCAACAGAGCTACCACGTAAAAAATGGACTCTTACTACAAACTTCATGTACTAGTTGTCTTAGTTACCTTTCCTATTACTATGGTAAAATGCCTGATAGAAGTGACTTTCAGTAGAAAGGGTTTATTCTGGCTCACAGATCAAGAAAATTGTCCCCCATGGTGGGGAAGCCAAGATGGCAGAAAGTTGAGGCCACTGGTCATATCACACCCCCAGTCGACAAGAAAAGAATGATGAATGAAAGCTGCCGCTGAGCTATTGGTTCCCTTTTATGTTCTTCAAGGTTCAACACTGGTAATGGTGATGGTACCATCTACAAGTGGGCAGATCTTCCCACCTCAGATAATCTGAATAAGGTAATCCTGCACTGACACCCACAGACACTTCTGTTCTGGGTGATTCTAGATTCTGTCAAACTGACAGTTAACACTACCCATCACATGAGATCACGGAGTGTAAGTTACTCTGCCTTTACAACTCCACAGAGAATGAACACGCACACTCATGTGTATATGTGCTCATGAGTATAACACAAGCACACGAGTATTTACACACACATGTACACAGTCAAACAGATGCACACACAAACATAGAGCTGTGGTTCTCAACCTTCCTAATGCTGTGACCCTTTAATACAGTTCTTTCATGTTGTGGTGAGCCCCAATTATAAAATTATTTTCATTGCTACTCCATAACTGTAGTTTTGCTACTGTTATGAATTGTAGTGTAAATATCTGTGTTTTCTGATGGTCTTAGGAAACCCCCATGAAAGGGTTGTTTGAACCCACAGGTTGAGAAACACTAACATAGAGACTCCAGAAAAGGCATGACATTTTCAACTGAGATTAAATCAAAAATACTGAGTTCAAAGAAGAATTATTTTTGTAAGGCTTGAAAGGTGAAAGATGAACTGGAAACTGGATCCCAGATCAGTTGCAGAAGATAGGAACACATGCTCCTGGGTAAGCAATGAAGGGTCTTTAATCAGAAATCAAAGGCATAAGGCAAGGGGAACCAAAGATGTGAGCCATTATGCAGAGGAACAGCCCTGCACTGCCTCTCACTGATATAGCAGCTCTTCATTGCTGCCATAACGTAGTTAAGGGGCACATGTGCAGAAAAGGCACTGGACTCCCTTACTTTGTGACTTACCAACACTGTCATACTGTCCTTCCCCCAGCTCTTGTTCAGATTCATCTACTAGTGGAATTTCCACATACTGTGAAAGAGAAACGGAAGTAGAACAGCCCCTTTAGTGTGATAGTCAAAGAATGCCAGAAATTTTGTTTATAATAAATAAAAGCCAGGGGGAGTAAAAGGTAGAACATAAAAGCTCCTATGATTTGCAGTGTAAACATGCTTCCCGAGGAAGCGGTATTATGTCAGCCCATAGCTAGAGATAGAGCACTATAGTTCACATAAAGTGCCCCTGAAGAGCCATGTGTGAGAGGCTGAAGCCCACGTCTGTGATGTTAGTGTGAGATGGACAATTTTAAAGTAAGGCCTAGTTGGAGCAACAAGGTTCATTTGAGACATGCCCTTGAAGGATCTCTTCCTCTCCTCTTTCTTTTTCATTTCTCGGCTCCCATGAGTTGAGCAACTTGTTCCACTACCAACTGCCTGCCATGATGTGCTGTCTTGCCACAGCCCTAAAGCAACAGGAAGGAAAGACAATGAAGTCATGGGAGTCTAGCCATACCTCTCCTCTTTAGAAGCCAACTGTCTTGGGTATTTTATCACAGTGACATAAAGTGGCCTGCCAGATATAGCTAGGGGAAATGCTGTAAGGAAACATAAAATAGGATGCATTTCCAAGTTATAATAGCCATTCATCAATAGTATTACCTGAGAACGAGCCATTTCACCTGCTAGAATTTTCCTCTCTTCTTCTATCAAGCCAGTGACCTTTCTATTGATAAGTGGTGCATTTGCACCCCGAATCTTTGCAACAATTTTACCATTCTACAAGAGAAAGGAAAGTATAAAGAAACTTTCATTTTCATATGAAGTCCATAGTTAACATTTACTCTGGACTAAGGTCCCTCTCCTTGATCCCATTTCCCACCACCATCCTTTGGATACTGTTATCAGCCATTTGAAAGTAGTACTGATGAGACAGTCCACTTTGATTTGGTAACATCAGCAATTAAGAGTTCCACACTTTGTCTGTCCTCTATAAAAGGCATGGCTGCATTCCCACCTCCTTGCAGCATCCTTACACTACCACCCAGGTCTGTAACCCCACCACCTACAGCACATCACAGCTCACCCTACACGAGCACTCACAGAATACCTGCCTCATTCATTCTTGCTTTAAATGTGAGGGATTATAGACAAGGCCTTTAGTTTGATCTAATGATGTTCTAATTTCCTTTATGTGGCCATGCACACTGACCAAAGGCAATTTGGGAAGGAAAATGTTTATCTGTGCTATACTTCTCTACCACACTTCATCATTGAGGGAAATTAGGGCAAGAACTTGAAGTAGAACCCATAGAAGAACTCAGCTTGCCTGCTTGTCCTCAAGCCTTCTTATACAGTTAAGGACTGCATGCTTAAGGATGGTGCCACTTATAGGGGGTTGGGCCCTTCTACATCAATTAATAATCAAGCCGAGCATCCACAGACATACTTACAGCCCAATCTGACTTAGGCAACTCCTCAGTTAAGACTCTCCTGTTAGATGAATGTTGTGTCAGGTTGACAATGAAAACTAAGATAGATGCCATACCCCTTCGTGTTGAGCCACAGCAGCTGGAAAAACAGTAGCCAGCCCCTGCAGCTCAGCCTGCCCTGCAGCCCCTGCCTTCAATGTAAGAAGGGATTCCACTGGGCTAAGGGGTGGCAGAAGAGCTCGGGAACTCAGCTTTAAGCAATTGTTCCACTCTCTTTGGATCTGTAATTCCCCTAACTGGTCCTGCATTTTTGTCTGTCTTTTACCTTATATACACTAAGCATCTGTTTATGGACATAGAACCAGGCATGATGGCATGGAACGAGAGGCCTTGTATCTAACCCTATTAAATAACAAACAAAAAACCAGAAGACCCACAAAAGCACAGACAACCCCATAGGTACCATTAAGGGAGGCTTAGAGCACCCAGAGCATCTACAAGAACTTGTTTCGTCAGGGAGATCAGCTGAGATATTACTCAATATCAGGAAGTGTTTCTTGCTTTAAGATATGAAGGATGATAAGAGATCGTGAAGAGGGGAAGTAAAAGAAATGAAATATACTATGCAGAAAGAATAACAGATGTAAGGGCATAGGTCCTGTAGGAGACATGGCAAGTGAAGAGGCTCTCTGGGAAAGTGGGGCCGAACCCAATATGCATGGTCTCAATACCCAGAGAAACCCAGATCGTATGGAGCCTTGGGCACCTTGGAAGGAGAAGACATCCCTCCCTCGGTCAAAAACCACTAGAATGCTGGACTATAGATTGTGCTCACGATTAACATTCTTTTTTAAAAGATTTATTTTATTTTGTGCATGTGCTCATGCATGAGTGTGTGTGTGTGTGTTTGTGTGTGTGTATGTACACACATGAGGTCAGCCTGGAGCTGGAGTTACAGGTGATTGTGAGACACTGTTGTGGGTGATGTGCACTTAACTGCTAAGCCATCCCTCTAGCCCTACAATTAAAATTCCAATTTTGAAGGTTATTTTTCCGGCTTCGTGGAAGGCATTGGAGGGAGCAAGAGAAGATGTCTGTCTGCAGTTCAGGTGTACGTCTAAGGATTCTCAGTCCGATACTAGCCTGACAATTCTCTTGAACAGAACTGTTCTGGCTGAAACTTGCTAGAAGGAAGTTTTTGCCAGCTGAGAAACCTGACTGATTAAAGAGGCCAGGATGGGAGTGTTTAAGTAACAAATGGTCAACTGGAGGGCAGTTTTGTAGGTAGGGAATATTATTCTTCCCTAAGTGGTTGTTGATCTGGTGTGTTCAGAAAAAAAGTGCCTGAAGCATGAATACAGTGCTTAGTGGATGAAGTATGCTGGGAGGAAAGATCCTTGATGGAAAAGAGACTAGGAATTCACAAGCCAGGGCAGAGTGAGGTGTCAACATAAATAATGAAACCCAGAGGGGACCCGGGAACCTGGGTTTGAAAATCAGACTTTGAACCAACGCCAAACTCTGACATTAGGAGCGGAATTTACTCTAAGATTTGAAGAAGTAGAACCGGTGTGGGAAACTAGAAAATTCATCAAATGTAGTGGATTCTAACAAACAAAGGAAAATAAAGCAACTGAAGTATGAGTGATAGGAAGAAAGAGAGACATCTACTTTGTTCATGGTCTGACAAAAATCTGAAAAAAAAAAAAGTCACCACTTCTAGGCTTCAGGAAGAATGTTCCAAAGCAGCAAGCCTTTCCTCTATGAAGTTTCTCATCCTGATTCCTTAAACTGCAAATAGGCTTGGCAGCATCAAAACTATCACTCTAAACAAAGACCATATTGCTTCAAAAGCTGAAAATACTATACAGCAAGAGCTATACATTCAACATAATGCAAGAACATGATATATTTTTATTCAACTAAATCAGTAATTCATTTGCTCAAAATAGTTACAAGAGCATTATTTAACAAAATTGAGAGCTTGTATACAAGAAGTGCTATTAATAATTGTTTCTACTATTGAAAACTAAGCACCCTCACCAGAAGGTTGACCGAGTGGTGTTTACCTCTGCTGACGGTTCTCTTGATGACCATGGGATTGAGGGCTTAACTGTAGACTGGTTTTAGGAAATAACGTTTATCACATTGTTTTCTGACTATTGCAGTTGTGTGTCGAATGCAAAATACAGGTGAAGTACCGACAAGTGTAAAGAGGAAATAAGATCACTCCCCCCCTCATAGAAAGCAAAGAGAACAACTTGGGAATAAACTTTCTACACTATTTCTAAACATTTGTAAATACAGAGATGGGAGCAAAATGCAATAGAGTGATTAGGCATTTGCTTTCACACAAATCCATGAATACTTAGAATCAATTCTCTCCTGCAGCTCATCTGAGAACAGTCCCTCACTCCAGTAAATGCCGACTTGTCTTTTTTCTAATCAGCTCAGTATGTGATAGTCTTAACAAGCTCCCCAAAGGCAAATTATTAAATTCATTATCAGGCAAACAGAGATAAGGCAAACACTGTGCAATTACCAGCACCAGCAAACAGCCCCATGGTAATTTTCCCTGCTACCTGTTCCTTCACAGGAATCTGATAATGAGATGACGAACGCTGTACTTACGAGACTAAAGAGGAACACAGGCTCACATTTATCTCTAAATGGCTGCAGAGTCACAATGCTGTCAGCTTCAGCCTGAAGGATAAATTAGGTTATACAATAATGTAAATATTTTATACAACAATGAGAAAGCAATATCCACACTATTCTCGATCTTGCGTTCAAATGCTATAGAGATATACACAATTTTCTGGAACGGCAACATTTTCTGATTTTGTAATAGTTGCATTAAGGATCAAACTGCACGCATTAGCAACTCAAGCCTGTGTTATTTTGGTACCTGCAGTCAAATTCATCTCTGTTTCTACCTTCCTCACTGTCTGGTCCTGCCATTACTCTTCCAATCCAGCCCAAGTGTCCTTGATTTAAAGAATGTCTCTTACTCCCTCCTGACAGGTCACTTCTGGCTCCGTATTGTACTTGACTGTCCTTCACCCAAGGCAGACTGTGTCTTTCAATACTGTAGCACAGGCAGGTGTGGGGCTGCCTCACTTGCTTTGTTAAGAAAGCAATGATTTTCCAACTACATGTAACTCCAGCTCCAGGGGATCCAACACCCCTGGCCTCTTGGTACACTCGCACTCAACATACATGCACCCATACACAGACACCCCCTCCCACACAGAAAGACACAGATACACACACACACACACACACACACACACACACACACACGTGCACAAAATTAAAAACTATAAAGAAAAGAAGGACAGAATGATTCTGCAGAAGGGGATGGCTAGTTGAAACCATGTGAGGTCAGGAAGCAAACTGACTCCAAGGGTGTCTTGAAGGGCAGGGAAGGTCTATGCCCAAAACATGCAGTGGATGGAGATTTCATGTCTTCTCACAGACTATGTAGTTTAGAGATCTGGAGTACACTGTTTGGGCAGTTTATAGCTGGTTGACTCAGGTATGCATCTGTCTAATAGAAATGTATTTTGGTTCTCTGGTAGTCACATAAAAGAAACAGGTGAATATAAAGTAATAAAATATTTTCCTTAACTCAATATATTATCAGTTCAACATGTATTCATTGTAAAAAGTATTAATAATGTCTCATATCGTTTTCCATAAAAAATCTTAAAATGTATTATTTTATAAAAATTCATATTTAAAGCATATTTTATTTTAGTGATTAATATTCAATAAATAATTAATTGATAATTGACCTCTAATAAAAAGTAGATTCATATAGCATATTATATTTCACAATAATTTAATTTGGTAATATCAGTTTTTAAATTTTTTAAGTTTATTTGTGTGTGTGTGAGAGAGAGAGAAGCAGGCAGACAGACAGATGACAGACAGAGAAAGAGAGAGAGTCTGTCTCTACTTTCATCACTTGAGTCCCAGAGATCAAACCCATGTCATCAGGCCTCCCAGCAAGTGCCTTTATCCACTGAACTATCTCAACAGCCTTCAGTTTTAAGATTAGATTAATTAAAATTGAAAACGCATTCCTGTAATTGGTCTAGATAGATTTCAAGTGTTCTGTTTTACATTAAGGCATATTGAACAATAAGACTCTAACCAATTGTTAACCAGATATAGAGAAATTGAATAACCAATACAACTGGGTTAAATGAATTTGACTATGATATTTAATCTTACCAATTTTTATAACTAATAGGTGAAAAGAGGAATTATTTCCTTTGAAACATTTGTGCATAGATAGGTATCTCAGGATCTACTCCATGATACCCAGGACACAGCTCCCCATCATCTTAACCTCAGGGACATGAGGTAAAAGAAATATCAACAGATATATGTCCATTTTTATATTTTTCTAGGGTTTGCAGTCATGATGGTTTATCTCAGTCAGCATCCCAGGAATTAAGTAAAATCATACTAATTCTCAAACTAGTAGAACTAAATATATAGTAAAACTGCCAAGCAAACATTGTCTGTTTAGAGTGAAGATTGACAGGTTGCTTAAGTTAAGACAACACTTGAGGCTCGTGGGAATCCGTAAGCCCTAATGTAACAGTAAACAAGTTGAATGAAAACGAAAAGCTTACAACTGCGAAATGAAGAATCTCATCTTCATTCAGTTCATTTTTCAGTTTTCTGAATAAAGCTTGCACGGCTTTGCAAGGTCCACACCAGGCTTGGTAAACATCAATCACTAGAAGATGGCGACATTTATCAAAAGGCAGAGTCAAAGGAGCTAGAGGCTGGGACATTCCCATCCCAGTTGAGGAGCAAGGCAGCTTTGAAACACAAGAGTTGAATTCTGCAAGGTGTCCCCGGTGCTTGGGGACAAAGCCTGGATGCGGACAGCAGAGAGCCCCGGTACCTGTTAGGCCTTTGTTCAGCAACATCTCATCCCACAGGTTCTGACTATTGATGACTGTCTGTGAAAAGCAAAACACTGTAAGACAGGGCAAGTGTCATTGTACCAGACACAGACCTGATGGCAGGACAGACCCACCTGTAGCTGGATTTCACGCTTTTTGCTTGCCATTTATCTAATTCTGTGAAAAAGGAAAAGAAACATGAAACATGAGGGAATTTAAACACTATTATCTTTGTATACCCAAACAACGTCTTCATGTACGTTCCCAGTTTCCCTTTAGAAAATACTGGCCTGCTCAGACTGGCCTCTAGAGAGGAGTCAATGTCATAAGCAGACTAGTGCATGCTGGGAACGGATTCTTCCAACAAACAAAAGAGTGTAAGAATGTTATGGGGTTCTGTTTAAAGTGATAGTCTATGTGTGTGTGTGCGCACGCGTGCATTCTGTAAAGTCATACTGTGTGTGTTGTATGTGTGTGTTTTAATATTGTAAAGTTATACTATGTGTTATATTTATTTTTTAAATATTGTGATGGTCTCTTACATCTTCAGTTGAACATGTTAACTGGCTGTGTACATACTCTTCAGAGCCGCTCACTCCAAGGTTATTGAGTTTTTAGAATAAAATCACGAATGTTCTCTAAAGCACAGCATGAATTTTTCTTGGGTGTTAACACCAAGGATGGGTAGTAGGCATTAAAGTGGAAGAAAGGAATAGCCTCTAAGACTATTTCCCAACAAAGTTGCTATGTACCATAGCAAAATGGGCCCTCTCAGCTAGACTGGGACCTTAAAGAACATTTAAATTGGCCCTCTGGCTGGGGTGTATGGCCCTTGGTAGCATGAGCTCCTGAAGTTCAGTACCTAGACTGCTGAGTCAGGCCCAGGCTGAGGGTGGCAGAGCTCCTGCTGTGCCTTCTTCCCCAGCAGGTCCAGCTAAAGGAGGAGATGAGGGATGCCTGGTATCACCCCCTGGAAGATGAAGAGCAAAGATGCCAACGTTCAGCCCTCAAGGCCTGGTCTGCCCTTCCCTTCCTGTGGTGGAGGCTCGAGGCTCCTGCTTGCAGCAGGTAGAATTGGGCACCAAACCCAAGAGCAGTTGGCGCCCAAAAACCCTTTACCACTCCTGCGACAGCCCTGGAAATACGATTTCCATCTCCTCAAGACCCCTCCTTCTCCTGCTTCCTGCTGAGTTGCTGTACCTGAGCCTGTTCTGGGTGTCCCCAACCCACACATACACACCCCACCCCACGCGTCTCAGCGTTTCTGGTTTCCAGGGAGGCTTCTCGAGCAGACCTGACCATCTCTCTCCTGGACTTTGGAGCCTTTATGACTGGCCATGCCTTGCAGTAAAGGGTACAAATTCCTCAAACTGGAGCAGAAGATGCAGTACCTTCCTGCTGCTCTGACTCTCCACCTTTGTTGAATCTGCCCTGGCTTTCCCTCCTTCCACCCTTCCCACCTAGGAATTAGGCTCACAGAACTGTTTGAACTATTTCAAGTTTTAGACTTACAAATATGTTGCCAAAATCATGTTCAGGGTTCCCACGCATCCTTCCCGCAGCTCCAAGATTAGGGCTCAAAGTCACAATGCAATCACCAGAAAAACAAGGTCCACCAATCCAGCAATCACTTACTATGTATACTTTATCTCAAGCCTGCAGTTTCTCTACCAATGCAGCTTTCTTTGGACCAGGATCCAGTCCAGAGTCCATGTACTGTCAAGGAAGCATGTATAAACTGCTTATTCCAATATTCCCAGCAACAGAAGAACAGTGGATTGTGGTGGTATTGTGTTCCCCAAAATATTGTGTATGCCAATAAACTTATCTGGGGTCAGAGAACAGGACAGCCACAATATTAAACATAGAGGTTAGGCAGTGGTAGCATACGCCTTTAATCCTAGCATTTCAGAGACAGAAATCCCTCTGGATCTCTGTGAGTTCAAGGCCACATTGGAAACGGCCAGGCACGGTGATACACACCTTTAATCCCAGAAAGCCACACCTTTAATCCCAGGGAGTGGTGGTAGAAAGCAGAAAGGTATATAAGGCGTGAGGACCAGAAACTAGAGGCATTTGCCCTGGAGAGGCTTTTGCCCTGGAGAGGCATTTGGCCTGGTTAAGCATTCAGGCTTTTGAGCAGCAGTTCAGCTGAGACCCATTCTGGATGAGGGCTCGGGGCATCCAGTCTGAGGAAACAAGATCAGCTGAGAAGTTGGCCAGGTGAGATTAGTTGTGGTTTGTTCTGTCTCTCTGACCTTCCAATGTTCACCCCAATACCTGGCTCAGGTTTGATTTTATTAATAAGAACTTTTTAAGAGTCATGTTACAGTGGATAAAACATGGCACGCCTGCCTCGTTAAGTGTTACACCGATGTGTATGTAGGGCTACATACTGCTATCGGTATCTACGGGCGCCGACACGGAAAACTACCAAGTTAAGTTTTGTAATGAACAGGGAGGACAGGAAAGTGCTGAGAATAATGATATTTATGTGTAATCCATCTGTATATCCCCAAACCTTGCCTATTTCTTTAGGAAAGTGTGTTGTTTATTTGTGCACTTATTCTCTCAATACAGTCAAAATATGGTTAGTGTAAAATGTAACCATGTGTGTTTAACAGGAATACAGTTTTCATCTGGGGTTGCAGCAAGGTCGTAAGTAACAGGTCAGAAAAGCTATTCTGTGTGTCTGCTGCATTTGGATACTGACACAGAAAATTATACTATTACTTGTGTAATCAAACACATTAACTCTAAAGAAATAAAGCAAAAGCAATGTAAATTATGCAGAAAGAGAAGGTGATACTGAAGGGTGTTTACCTTGAAAGGTGGTTGAAGATTGCAGACATGGTGTACACACTGAAAATAAATTGTCTGTCTCTGGTGCGTTCATTCTTGCATTTCTATTCTTTACATATTCAGTATTTTATGTGAATGTATGTTTTTTTTGGAAGCAGTGGAGGCATACCTATGAATGTTTATCTTGATATTCTCTCCAATTCTTTTTGATTGTCCATGAATTCTTTTCCAGATTCATTTCAATTTCAGGAAAATGAACTTTATCTGTTTTTTCATCTACATTAACATGTCACTTCACTTACTTTTCCAGGATCTCTTTTTTTCCCTAAGTTAATAACCTCCCCCGTCGAAACATCACTGTGTAAGCCTTTCCTTTACTAGATAACTCAATTTTCTTCAAAAGATATTTTCTTTTCTGTCTTTGGGGAAATAGCACAAACCTTGAAACTGAAGGACTCAGAGTAAAATGTCAGCTTTACATTTCCCTTGCAGGCTGACCTGAGAGCATTTCTACACACTCCTTCCAATACTACTTTTCCCCAAGTTCATGTGACTGTCATAGCTGTGTTTTTTTAGATCCACACTGTAAAGGACTAAAGCAAGAACTTTGTTAAGGAGTGGGCATGTGTATTTGCACCTTCCCTATTTCCTTTGGTTGTTTCCTCTTGAGACAAAACCTGATGACAGTGTAGGATTTCCAAAGATGTAAAATGTGCCAGGAGGGCCATAGCCCAGCAGAACGCTTTTCACACACGCATAAAGCCCAGGCTGCGTCTCGGTGCAACCAAAAACCAGACATATCAATTATTGTGCTAGCTGAAAGTGAATCTTCTAACAAAACTTTCAGAAAGTTCATGGATCCCCAATTCCTAAAATACTAAAAATATTAAGAGCTTAGGGAATATTCTGTTTGCTAATGCTATTAAACTTATGAAATCTCGATCTTTTCACCTGAATGTATTCTTCCTGAAGTCCTTATATGAATTTTTCACTTTTGTATGTTTATAGAAACATTTTGTTGTTTATTGTCTCTAGTTGAAGTTCACAATTAAAAACACTTAGTTGCAACTTCTCAAGATGTCCATCAGGTGGCAGTATGCACTTCTGTGGCTATGATAAGCTGTGGAGGAGGAAATCGAACAAAAATCTCTGATCATGCGCCGCCTCCAGGGCTCTGAAGCTTCACTGCCTGTAGTACACTGAGGATCGACCACAACCTGGGACGTCAAAGATATGAAGAGCTGTCAGCTTTTACACCATTGAATCAATGTCGTGGATCATCTTACCTCCCTGTAATAAAACGACCCCAGTTGGAGGAAGCAGGGCATTCCAGCCATTAACCTATCCAGGTGATACTGAACTTCATGGTCCCAGTTTCTGCTTTGCTTGCTTGCTGTTGGAGAGAGAGTCTCACTGCATCCTCCAGGTTAGCCTCTTCTTAGCACAGTCTTTTTGTGCCATTTCTCTCTTCAAAATATGCAATAAACTGCACACTCAGTGTTTAAATATATTATTATGCAGGCTGGTTTATTTAGAAATGCTTTTCTTCTTTTCGATCCAACTGCTCTTAGCTCACCTCTCTGCAGTGCAGTGCATGTTCCTAAAGCAGGAATCACCAAACACATGTTCACTTTCTTAATCACAATTTCTAGAAACTCACCAACAATTAAAGTAGCTTAAGGTGACCCTTATTGGGTGTCCTTCAAAAGCATTTATGTTCAGTTGTTCCTCATGCCTACAGAACCACACAGTTCTTTAAGCTGGCTTCTACAGCCCTGGGAGAATTGAGCTAGTAACTTGAATGAATTGAGAATGCATTTTTGAGTGTGAAAAGATTATTATCCTGAATCTATGCCATTGCTGTTGATGAGTTCTCAGGAAGTGCAAAGAACTTCTCATCTTATAGTTGTGGAAATTGAGACCCCAAACTGACAAGACAATAGCCCAAGTAACAGACCAGGTGTGTCTTCCCTCACATGTCACCTCCTGCCTTTCTAGTTGAGAAGAAATGCTGCTGAGATGCTTAGTACATTCCCTCCCCTCAGGGTCCCCACAATTGTGACTTTTATTTATTTATTTTTAATTTTGGTAGAGAAACCAGTTCCTTTATGTTCCAGCCTTCTTTTTTAATCTTTTTTTAAAATCTCATGTGTACGGGAGTTTCAAGTGTATGTATGTCCGTGTACCCAAAGCACATACTACCTGCAGAAGCCAGAATCCCCTGAAATTGGAGTTACAGATGGTTCCTAGCCACCATGTGGGGGCTGAAAATCAAGCCCAGGTCCTCTAGAAGAGTAGCAGTGCTCTTAACCACTGAGCCATCTCTTCAATGCATGGCCTATCCTTCTTAGTCACACTGGAAATTATGCAATTCTAGTAGCTTCACAGATCATATGACAGCTGACCAAATAAGAATGGCCAATCAGAAATGTTGTTTATTTCCTACACATGTTGATATCGTCATGCTTCTCCCACATCCTCTCCTTTATTCACCCCCTTTGGGAACCATAAGGCAGAAGGAGTTCTGTCCTTATATCAATGGCTCTATTGGCTTTTTTTGAGAGACAAATCTTTGTGTGTTCAACCACTGAAATTGCATATTTTGCTTGGTAGGTGAGCATTTTCTAGTCTAGCCTGATTAGCTCATTTGTATAGAAAAGTGCATTCTCATCCCAGCAAACCTAAAATTAAAAAAAAAATCATCATTTTGCTGCTTAGTAAACCTTCCCCCCTACACACATACAAAATATTTGAATATGTATCTAAAAATAAGGGCCTATAATCTCGTAATAACACTTTTCTGCATGTAACATGAAAGCCAAATAAAAATTGTTTGAAGTCTAGTAGTTTATTTTTCTCAGGGTAAAAGAAGTGTAGATGAAGACAGTTTAAGAAAGATGCCCCACACCCAAAACATCATCAAAAGTGTTATTACTCCACTATTAATTAGCCTTCCTACCCTCCTATCCTGTCCATCCTTTCCACAACTTTCAAATTTCTCCTTCTCCTCCTTCTCCTCCTCCTTCTTCTTCTCCTTCTTCTTCTCCTTCTTCTTCCCCCCTCCTCTTAGTGACTCCTTTTCCCTGGGGTCTCCTGGTTTCAGTACCTATATCCATGATTAATTAATTATAAAGGAAAATGTCAATTAAATATGATGTGGTAGGGCCCGGGATAGGTGTTGTCCATAGATACTGTGGAAATGGAGACCCAGGGGAGGCTTTCTGAAGGAAGTCAAGGGTGCTTCAGTGGTTCCTGGAAGGTAAGGAGGGCTCACATCACATTTCCCTGCAGAGGACATGCATGTCCTGAAAATGACATGAATGTTGAATCACTTCTCCGGGAGACCAGGCCATGGGGTGCAGCCAGGTCAGCAGAGTGCTTGTCTCCAAGCAGGTAGGAGCTCCTCTGAGGAAGCTAGAATAAACGCCAAAGGAAGTGAACCCAGTGAAGGACTACACAGTGATGTAATGATTTCTGTAGTTTAAAAATCTACTCTGGCTGGGAACCAGAGAATGTGTTGGAAGAAAACAGGGAGAAATGAAGAAAACACAGCCAGGGAAGGCTGAGGAGCAATCAATTTGAGAAAGATTGCTCGCTGTGAGGTAATAAGGAAAGGAAGCAGAAAGCATGGGTACTACCAGAGGATGGGGAGCACTTGATAGGTGTCTGGTGTGGCCCCCAGCTGCCGCAATGCTGGGGTGCCATTGCAATTCCAGATTGCTCCAACAAGGCAAGCTACTGGAATTTTGCCTTTGTTTCCCAAAGTACGTATAATTATGTTTATATATTGTAGTTTATTAAACATGCAAAAGTATTAGGTTTTTTTAAAAAAAAAAAACAATGTGTATAGCTTAATTTAAGATACCTTATTGCCAATAAATGCTAATGTTTCCTTGTAACATGAATTTTATGGGAGTATCCAGCCACTTTCTGATTGGGTCTGACCTGTGAAATGGGACCTGTGAATATCTGACATTGTTGAAGGAACAAGTGACTAGATAACCCTAGGGAAAAACCCAATTCTATCATTATGCTAAATGAACATCAAATTAAAATGACTCCTAATGACTTATTGCTATACCTGCACATCAGAGCATAGCTTAACCCTTATGGGAGAAGCATTTCCTTGCATTAGATGGCAGTTAACTCAGAAAGCCTCAGCTGGTCAATGTACAGACAGTAAGGGACTGTGGAATGCTCAGCCCTAAATGCGACATTAGTGTCACACCCCTATCCCATCTCAGGTGTCTTTGTAGAAGAGGAACATATTGTAAGAGCTGGAGGCATTCGATAACATCAAAGAAATGGCATTTTCCATCCACAATAGGACAGATGCCATGTGCACTCATAATGATCATGACAGCATGCACAAAACCTGTACAAACTCCAGCCAGACAAAAATCTTAGCATAGAGAGGGGGGAAGTGAACAAGAAATCCCATCAGTAGCTAACAGCTGGTATTTTTGGCTTTTGGGTGAGGAGGGTCAGTTTTCTTTAATGATGAGACCCCTTGTAAGATGACCACACACCAGAGCTAACCGTGCTCCCAATACTATGTGGGCAACACAATTGGGAAAGGAGGAGGAGGGGGGAGGGGAAAGGGAGGGGGATGGGGAAGAAGAAGGAGAAGAAGAAGGAGAAGGAGGAGGAGAAGGAGGAGAAGGAGAAGAAGGAGAAGAAGAAATTTGAAAGTTGTGGAAAGGATGGACAAGATAGGAGGGTAGGAAGGCTAATTAACAGTGGAGATTGTAGGGGTGGATGTTTTCAGAATACATTGTATGGAACGTTCAAAGAATTAATGAAATTATTGGCCGGGGGGACTGACCACAAAGGAGTAGACAGATCCATAGAACAGAAGAAAGCACGTAGAAATTTTTAAAAGCTAATGGTATCTGGAATATTAGAACAATTGCACAGACAGCCCATTCAAGATTGCTAAAACCTTCAATTTGGAAAAAAAGGAAAAGGAAACAAATTTAAGCATGTAACTCCAATTAGATGGTTAGATTACGTAATTTATTACTGAGAGATTCTCCATATAGGAAAGATTAAATAAAAACAAACATTTGGCCAGATGGTGATCTGATTAAATGAGTGAATACTTCATCTTATCTGATTTTCAAGTTCAAAATATTTATGGGTTTCTTAAAATATTTAATTTTTTGTGAAGAGATATGCTTTTATTCCACACTTGCAGGGTGTAATAGCATCAGTGTTTACAAAGTATAGTATTATTAATTTTTAATAAAGAATGTAATTGAATGCTTGTTTTTAAAATATTGGCTTAATCTTTGTGTAAGAAAATTGCTCAAATGTCTGGATAAGATTTTTTTAAAGTTATTTCAATGCTGAAAATACTTCTTCATATGAGACTATGACTTTTAAAGGAACGGAGGAAAGGCTGTCTGTGTTCACCCTATCACAATATAGAAGATATTCCATGTCAGGAGATTGTCCTGTTTCTTTACCCAATTAATCAGGGTACTTTATAGTTAGTGAATCATGGTGTGTGTAGGGGATCAGAACATTTTGGAAATTTTTTTAACAGAATAAAAAAAAACTTGTTTTTTAAAAATTACTCATCTCATTTGCTTGCTTGTGTGCATGTGCATTCACAGTAGTGCCAAGGTCCTGTGTAGAGATGTCCGTCAGAGGACAACTGCAGCATTTGGTTTTTTCCTTCCACCATGTGCATTCCAGGGATCAAACTCAAGTCAGGCATTGTGGCAAGGACCTTTGTCCACCGAGCCATCTCACCACCCTGAATATTTATTATTGAAAGCATTTTTACTTGTCTACATTTGAGATAGTTCATAAGTTGATCTCATCCCTCTTATGCTGCTGGAGTAGAGTAGAATACCACACGCATACCGGTTAATTTGTGAAGAAAATAAACTTATTTTCTACAGTTTGGGAGTCTTGCTAAATCAATATCAAGGTGCTAGCAGAGGGCTAGTGGCTTTCCTATGGCAACTACATGGTTGATAAGGGAGAGTGTTGGGGACACAGAGGTCTTTGCACTCACAGAGAAACACTATGAGAACCAGGAATGTTAGTCATGCAGTTGGGTCTCTTTAATAGAGGAGATACAAACCAAATACCTGCATTCCACCCAGAAAACTGAGAGTGGAGGTTGTTAACGACTTGGTGACCTTTTGGCTAGCTATGGAGGCAGACCTCACCCACCTTTTGCTATAGAGGAAGACCTCATCCAAATTTCCCAGAATGGTTATTCCAGAATCTTCCCTTGCTAGACCATTATCCACCCTTAAGGGAGATGTCACATGTACTTTATGGCCTGCTGACCGCTATGCTATCTGTCAGGGACCACACTAGATTCTAGGTCTTTTAGCTATAGAAGCCACTCTCATGGTCACATGTACTGTGTAAAAGAGTCTCTATGTAGTCACACCTTAAGCTTTATTGTGAATCTGGATATAGTGGAATATTTATTTATGCTGTGTGAATACGTGCCTTTACCAAGGTGCCTTCTGATTGGTTTAATAAAGAAATGAATAGCCAATAGCTAGGCAGGAGAGACTAGAAAGGACTTCTGGGCTAAGAGAGCAACTCGAGATGAATCTAAGTGCACAAAAGATTCACCAGCCAGGTACAGAGGAAGCAGAGTGGGCAGTATGGAGATGAGGTGACTGAGCCACGTGGCAGAATGTAGGTTAACATAAATGGGTTAATTTAAGTTATAAGAACTAGTTAAGAACAAGCCTAATCTAAGGCTGAGCATTCACAAATAATAAGTTTCTGTTTCATTATTTGGGAACTGGCTGTCAGTACAGAGAAAGACTCACTACACCTGGAATTGGACTGGTTGTACTGATTGTTGCCTGGAAACTTTTCCCCAAATTGTACTGTTTTAAATATGCTGACAATGAGTCACCTGATATTAGACTCCCTGAAGTCGGATCCAGGTTAACGAGGTCAATCTGCGCTGGGTTTTCACTCTTATTTCTTTGTAGGGTTCGCTTCCCTGTATGGTACCTGCAAGGACCCCCTCAGGAGAGCATGAGCAATCACAAGCCCACAGGCCTGAGGGGAAAGGGGTTAAACCTAGCCTTTTCTAGAGAACCATCCCAGGTAACACAAGGCCACGCTTGAAAAATAGCAGAAGTCCGTTCACCAAAGGTGGCATCCTCAGGAACTTGTTACATCTCAATACTGTCACATTGGAGGTGGACTTTAGTCCAATACATGGAACTTAAAAGGACACGTTGAAACTACAGAATATCTAAGGTCTATTTTCATTATTAACTTATGGTTGACTAACACTGAGGAACAGATTAAAGACGAATGATATTCTGTAATTAGGGGTCTGTGATTTGTTAAAGGGTGCATACAGGTGAATACCCTAACTGTCATCATAGAACTTTTCTCCAATGACTGATAGAAGCAGATGCAGAGATCCACAGCCAATCACTAGACAGAGCTCCAGGAGTCCAGTCAAAGAGAGAGAAGAGGGAGTCTATGAGCAAGTTCATCAAGATCATGATGGGGAAACCTGCAGAGACAACCAAACCAAACTAGAGGGAACTCATGAAAGTTGGATCAATGGCTGTGGAGCCTACATGGGACTGGATTAGGCCCTTTGCATGGTGAGACAGTTGTGTAGCTTGATCTGCTGGGGGGGGCCCCTGGCGGTAGGATCGGAATCCATTTCTGGTGCATGAGCGGGCTTTGTGGAGCCCACTACCTATAACAGAACACCTTGTGCAGCCCAGCCTTAAGGCACGGGGAAGGGCTTGGACTTGCCTCTACTGAATGTGTCGCCTCATGGGAGGCCTTGCCTTCTTGTGGGAGGGAGTGGGGGAGTGGGGGTTGGGAGGGGAGGCTGGTGGGGGTGGGAGGAGGGAAGAGGGGATCTTTGATTGGTGTGTAAAATGAATGAAAAAATTTTCTTAATGAAAAAATAAAGAATATTCCTCAGATGGTTTAAAAGCAAAATCTGCTTCATCAATGCTCTTAGCTTTTGTTTATCTGAATTTTTAACGTGAAGGATACTTTCCTCAAATATGGACTAAGTTAAAGCTGGTGGGATTTGGAGTTTGCTTTTCCTAGCAAATTGGAAGAACTCTCTGGCCTGGCTTTCACAGTTTCTGTGGCTATGTGTTGTCAGTGTGGCTTCCCTGTCTCTAGTCCCTTTTATTTGGTTGTTTTTATGATCTTTGTCTTAAGACTTCTGCAGTTTTTCTATCATATGCTACAGAATTGATTTGTTTCCTCTGCTAGTGTTTAGAGTGCACACTGATGCCTTTTATCTTGTTTGAAGTAAACACTTTGAATGTTTAAAAAAAAGGTGCATACAAATCTGTTATCATTACTAGAGGGTGATGATAATTAATTTAGTTTGGATATTTATCACCTGGTTTTGCTGGAACCAAGGATGAAGAGGGTTTGGGGCAAGGTGCACAACTGAGATGTGTCTGTATAACCAGCTCCTGACGAGAGACACTGGGTAGCTTTGCACACGTCCAGTGTGGGAAGAGCTTGAGACAAGTATGTTTTCTGTTACCCAGAAATGGAAGAACAAAGATGCCAAGGAGGATGTTACTTATAATAAATTTGTAATTAAAGGGATAATGTATTCCTTGTGTTTCAGATAAACAAGCGAAATTAATGCCAACATTTAATTTTTTATTTATTTTATTTTATATGTATGCGTGGTTTGTCTGCATGTATGTCTGTACACTGCATGCATGCTTAAGTGCCCAGGGAGGCCAGAAGAAGGTGTTGGATATCCTTGAAAGGGAGTTAAAGATGGCTGTGAGCTGCCATGTGGGTGCTGGGCATTCAACCCTGGTCCCAAAGAAAAGCATTCAGTGCTCTTAACCAGTGAACTTTTTCTCCAACCACCTAACTTTTTTTCCTTAACTCTGTAGATTGGTTTATATGCCCAGAGAATTTGACGAAAGCATCTATACAAAACTGAAAATGCCAGGCTGAAGTTACAGACTGCATGCAGTCAGCATGTGGGGGAAGTAGAATACACAGCCCAGCAGGTACATAGTTCGAGGATGAGGGCATCCAGGAACATCAATATTTAGGAACAGGTAGAATCCATGAAAGTTATGAAAGGAAACTACAAGAAATCACCAAAACCAGCAAGAGGAGCAAATGTCAGCAGTCAAAGAACGATGCAATAAGGCAGAAAACTTCAAAAATGGGCCAGTCTTAAGTGTAGTCATTTACAGCATGATCCAGGCAGCCTGAGCAACAAGGTCACAGAGTTGATATGATCTCAGCTGCAGCTGAGTCACATGGGAAAACTGCCCAAGAAGTGAATGTAAAGTAAGCAATGGAGCCAGAACCAATAGCGCTTTCTAGAGTCTAAGGAGTGAAGGATGGAAGATAAGAGTCCATTGTCAAGGAAAGGAGGTGGTGGACGGCTTGTATAGTGTTAGTAAGGTGGCATCAGTTTGACTATTTGAATGCTGATTTAGCTGTCACTGGAGGAGAGGCTGGTGAACTGGGAGACAGATGAGAGGGCATAGATGGAGGGGACAGCCTCAGGTGAGAGGAAGAGCATTTCTTCCAGCAAGATCCAAAACAGCAACAAACAAACCCAAAATCTCTCTGCAGTCTCTTTTCTCCATTGTAATCATTTCTAGTATATTTATGCAAATTATTTCTGTTAAAGACACCTTGACAGATCCTTGTGGTGAACAAATGCTACCAATAAAAAAATCCTGTGTATAAAAGCTATATTATATCTAGTCCAGTCTATAACCCCAATTATTTAAAAATGAAAATGCAAGATAAAAAGATTAAGGCATCTACATTATGCTCAGATAAATACCAAATAAAAATAACATATTATACATGCAATTGTTAGACGAAATACTTCCAGACATCAATGAATATAGCTATGCATGACTGTCAATTTATAATTTCATCCTCCTATGCTCCTATCTTCTATATTCCTATGTGTATGTATTTATATATTCTCTGCTGCATATGTTTTATATATATATATATTCTCTGTATACACATCATTTATCAGGTGAATTCACTAAACTTTTACATTTGTGTCATTTCAGTAAGAACACAAATATTACTAATAGAAAGTGACCTGTTGAGCTTTGCCCAGGTAGAAGTTAAGATGCCGGGGATTGCAGGGGGGATTTCTTTCTTTTGTTCATAGGGAACAATGTCAACAAATCAGTCAACTTCCATGCATTTATGGCTGCTTTTTGATAGTCTTCTGCCCCAGGAAATGTTTCCTATGAAGTCTCCATGAGGCCATATGGATTAACCGTGGTCTCTACTGGCTTGGCCAAATTTCCTGACTTCCCGTCCCACCAATGTTTTTTGCTATAGATTAAAATGTGTTTTAGTTGATGACTTCTGTAGAGGTTAAATGATTGAAAATTTTAATCCCTGCTTATGGTGAATATTCAGTATAATATTCAGTTGTTAACTATTTTTGTGCAGAGATACTACTTTAGACACTTTTTCTGTGTAGAATTATATTCCTTTTAAAACTTTCAAAAGCATCATTTAACAAAAGTCTCTATCATCAATAAGTAAAAGTAGAATGGGGGGTAAAGCAGCAGAGGGCCACTGCTGATGTCCTGTTCCACTGAGTCATTGGTCACTAAAGGAGAAAACAAAATTTGACTACAGCCTTTGATTTTAGGTCATCTTAACACCATTATGTCATCTGAGACAAATCACTCTTTCCACAGAATAAGAAAGGTCATGAATACCCATGACATATTGTTCTGTATTAAATTGTTGTGCTCCGCACAGAGATAGAGTAAGAGTTGAATTTGTTCTCTGGCCTAACACGATAGAAAAAAAAAATAATGAAATGCAAAAAACAAGGGTTTTAAAGACATTAACTAGACATAAGAAGGGTGGTGATCAACAGGCAACAGGAACTAAATGAGATGAGTCCCTCCCTCCATACTCCCCCCAGTGAACTCCTTCCCCATGGACTCCTCCCCTGCACTCCTCCCCCTGAAGTTCCACTTCTGCTGTTCCCAGCAAATTGAGGAAAGGAGAATACAGAAGTACAGCAGGAACTCTGTTCAGTGTTCACAGAGTTGGGAGTGGCACATGATCCCACCAGGCATGCTGAAGTACTTAACGTGGTGAGTGTTGGGTGGAGAACTCAAAAACCACTGGCTGAGTGCTGGGGAATTAATCACTGAGGTTGAACACAGCTGGGAACCTGCTTAATGAATCTTAGAACTCCTAAAAGGACCAAACCACATCGCAGGGAAAAAAATCCCACAAAATTATAAAAGCACCAAACAGTCAATATCCAGCCAGGCAGAATTTCCACTAGATACCATTGAATTAAAACAAAAAGATAGATACAGGGCTCTATCTTTGAAGGAAAACTCAGCAGTTAAGAACACTTACAGCTTTACCAGAGGACTAGAGTTCAGATCTCTTATAGGGAAGTTCACAAATGTCTGGGACTCCAGTTCCAGTGGATCTGGCATTCCCTTCTGGCCTTCATGGGCCATACCTCCACATGCCATCTGCCAACATGCCCATACCTCCCCTAAACATACACACAAAATCCTTTAAAAAATTATAGATGCATGACGAAGCAGGAAAGAACATAATGAGGAGCAAAGTCAATCAAGAGAAGCTAATTCAGAAGTGACATTGATTCTGAGACAGTAGACAAGGTCATTCCTGTAGTTTGGATCTTAAATGTCTCCCCAAAGCCCACCTGTTAAAGTCTTGACCTCCAGCCAGTGTTACCGGAACCTTTAAAAGAAAGCTGTCAGGTTACTGACATGTACTGAAGGTTGTCAGTGGACTAAAGATCACACTATCCCTTCAGCAGGATAGTGGACCCCACCCTCTTAACATCCCCTTCACAGTTCCTGCACAAATAGAATGTAAGCTGCCTCTTGGATTTGTGAACGTGCAGAGCTGGCTGGGAGTAACCACTACATTTTCTTCACTGAATCCTTTAGGTGGAAACTGCCTTGAGTCTGAACATTATGTATCGCCACTAAAGTACTTGTTGGTGTTACAGGCTTGAGCTTGAGTAAGAAAATAGAGGGGAATAAAAGGAGAAAAGTAGACTGGTAGTGAGAAAGCCTTTCTAAAAACAAGAAGGTGGTGAAGGGAAATCTTTAAGAAGATGTAATAAGATCACAATACAGGAGACCGAATCCCTGTAATATATTCCATCTGAGCCGCATGAGCTCATATAGAATTCCAAAGCAGTATATTTTTGTTGTATATTCAATGATTTAACTAGTCATATAGAAATTATTCAGCATTTATGACATCACACTTTTACTTCACAACCAAAGAAATGATGCAATTATTTCCTGTATTCAGCCTCCGGTGATTCTGTACCCTCCCAATAATTCTCAGACACTGTATATTCTAAGTTCTAGACTTCATAGAATTGTCATAGTTCCTGCCCTCTCTCCATCCCACTTTTCTCTGTTGCATTTATTTGCCTAAAGTAACAATAACCTAAAATTCTGTAATTTTAAAATGCTTCCAGGTACTTACATAATTTTCACCTCACAAGAATATCCCATGACAAAACATGTATGTAATTGGCCTCAACTTCTAGATTCTAAAACACAAATACAGTACTCAGAAACATATTGATTGTGTAGCCTGAGATAGGGCTACTCACCCTAGCCTTTGATTGAATTCTGAAGCCCTGTATGTCAACAAAGATACCACTACAAAAGTCAAGAGACCTTATTTGTCTTTGTAGGTAATTATACTTCATTTTATTTTATTATTTTATGTGTGGGGGTGTTTAGCCTGCATGTATGTCTGCATACCTCTGTGTGTTTGGTCCCTTTAGAGGTTAGAAAGGATGTCAGATGCCTTTAAATTGGAGTTACAGATAGTTGTAAGACAACATGTGGGTGCTGGTAATCAAATGGGATCTTCTGGAAGAGAAGCCAATGCAGATCAATCTCTAAAGTCCTGCAGGTCTTTTCTTATTGGTGAAATTATTCCTTTCAAAAACTTTTTCTAAAAAATTCTGCCTTTAATTTCAACTGATCATGATATCTATAGAGGTCTGCTCCCTTCCAATTGAGCAACTAGGCTTTAATAATTGGACTTTGAATGAAATCAGATTTTACTATGGAGTCAATATGTTTTATCTATCAAATGCATTGCCCATGACATTTGCTTTCATCTGTCCCTCTGAGCACTGGGTAAAGAAAACTAAGAATCTGTGTGTGTTGAAGGAGACTGTGTCATTCACTCCTTTGTCCATTGCCACAGGCTAGCCTTAGGAAACACCAAGGCTGTTGTGGTTTTAAAAATTACTATGCCAAGTCCAGTATTCATGAAGAAGAATCCCATCAAGATACATAATAGAGGAAAATTAAAAGTAAAGGTAAGGCTCCTGTAAGATACTAGACTGTCCTGACTATGTCCTAGGAACACAGATTTAGATTATCCCAAATTCCATTTTCCAACATGGTAACAGTTTGATGAACTTTTGTAGTAACAGGATGAAGAAAGTAATAAATGAAGGCACCCTTTCAATACATTGGTGGAACCTAAGTAGGTTGGTTGATGGCCAAGTGAAGAAACCTCTGTTATAGGTCCCAGATACTACCTAGATACTCTTAGTCTTTTGGTTGTTGGAAACTAAGATTTTGTTAAGTTAATACATTCCACTAACTTTTGTCTGTTAGTTGTAGATACTGTATCCAAAACAAAGGTGGGCAAATGTTCTATGATGGTGTCCAATAGGATTGAAACATTCTATCCTATAGGAAGTTCATTAAGCAGGAAAGTAAACAACTTGAAATAGCTTCAGAAAGTCCCTGAAAGTGACCAGATTCACAAGGCCCCTCCCTGCCAGAGTAAGCAGAAAAAGCTGGAAACCCCCCTCAGAGGAAGGGAAGCTGAGTGGCAAAGAAGACTCTCGAGAGGAGAAAAACTCCAAAGAAGACTCTGAATCCAGGCCAGCTGCCTGGAAGAAGCAGAGAACACCGAAGCTGCCTGGAAGAGGTTTAGATCAGAGTCACTTGGAAGGAAATTCTCCAATCTATTGAGCTGCCTTCAGTCTGTATAGTGTACTCCAGGTTTCTTAGCCTTCGTGAGCCCTGGCCCATGCTGGGGTGGACCTTGGTGATGCAGCTGTCCTTGAGTCGTTTCTGCTCCTGTAAGTGACCCCATTGGTTCACCAAGCTGGACTTGGTGGTGTCCATATTTTGTTCAGTCTTGGGGTCCCTATCAGGGGTGAGTAGATGTGTGTTGCATCTCCTGATGATAGATTTGATCACACAACAGCAAGTAATGCTATTTAGTGGCTAAAGGTAGTCCAAGATAAATTGTAATTAGGATCTGGATTTGCAACATTCCAACCTCTCCACAGTAATGAAAATTCTAATTAGTTAATCGACCATGCAGAAGGTTCAGCTGAAGGTGTAATTTCTTTCTGAGAACTTTAGTTCACAGGAGAAAAGCAGACGATGTACAGAACCGAGGAGCATAGTGGAGTATATCCACTGCTATGGCTACATAGAGAACAGTTCTAAAGTAGGTGGAAAAATCCTCTGTCTCTCTATATTCATCTCTCCCTCTCACTAAGTCTTCGACACAGAAGTCCTAAGAAAGAAAAATCAAAACCAAACTAAATTTCTAAAAACCAACAACACTGAAATAGAATTGAAAAAAAAATGTCTTTGATAGCTAATAACCATACTGAACATGGCTGAAGAGACAAGCTTGAATGCATCTCAACAGAGGCTCTAGAACTGGCTTAAACAAGTAAGTCCAGAGCCATAGCCCTTCTCTCTCTCACGTACATTAACTCAAAATAGACCACAGACCAAAAGGTAAAGCACAGAAATAGAACCTCAAAAGTGAGCACAAGAGAGAGGCCAGCAACGCTAGATTGACGGTTTCTGAAAACAAGAGGAAATAACTGATAAGCTAGGATTCATTAAAGTAAAAGAAAAAAATCTACTTTGAAAGAGAATAAAAAGACAAGTAGACTGGGAGAAAATATTTATACTAGATATAATTGAATAAGTATCCATATCTGCAATATATGAAGAATTTTTAAAAATCAACAATAAAAATATTTTAAGTGAACCCAAAATTTAAACACATACTTCATAAAAAGATACATAATAATACAAGTTAATTAATAAAAAGATGTTTTGTGCCACATGCTAACCTGAAAATGCAAATTAGAGGAACCATGAAGTACCAGGACACAGTAATTATGATGGCCAAAATCCAGAAGTCCAACCACAGAAACTCCTGCTCATTGCTGGTGGGGGATAAAATGATACAGCCTCTTTATAACTGCTAACTGCAGAAATTGAAGGCATTATAAGCAGCTCATTACAAAATAAAACTCACTCGACCCTATGATACAACAGATTGCTTCCTTAGTATTTACTCAGGTTAGCTGAAAGACCAGAGCCACATAAAAAGCCTGTATGGAATACCCATAGTAGCTTGGAAAGTGATATTCTTCAGAAGATGAGTAGATAGTCATCAAAGTGTCAGAATATTGTTTGATACTAAAAAGGAATGATAATACCTACCATAAAAAGATTCCAGGAAAACTTAAGCTATAAGGCTGTATGCTTTATAGTCCCAGTCATATGAGTCTGAAAATTGCACTTAAAAAGATAAGTGGTCCTCTTGGGCATATACCCAAGGAATGCTCAACCATACCACAAGGGCACTTGCTCAGCTATGTTCATATCAGCATTATTTGTAATAGCCAGAACCTGGAAACAACCTAGATGCCCTTCAACCGAAGAATGGATAAATAAACTGTGGTACATATATACAATGGAATACTACTCAGCAGAGAAAAACAATGACATCATGAGGTTTGCAGGCAAATGGAGGGATCTAGAAAAAATCCTCCTGAGTGAGGTAACCCAGACTCAGAAAGACAAACATGGTATGTACCCACTCATAGGAGAATACTAGTTGTGGAACAAGGATGACTGGACGGCCACTCACAACACCAGGGAGGCTACTTGGAAAACAGGACCCCAAGAAAGACACGGGGATCGCCCAATGATGGAGAAATGGATGAGATCTACATGAACAGTCTGGACGTGAGTGGGGGTAATGAGGGGCGAGGGGCGAGGGAAAGAGAACTTGGGGGAGCGGGAGATCCCAACTGGATCAAGTACAGAGAGGGAACACAGGAATGTTCATGATAAATGAAGACCACATGAGAATAGGAAGGAGCAAAGTGCTGGAGAGGCCCACAGAAATCCACAAAGATGCCCCCACAATTGACTGCTGGCAATAGTCGAGAAATAGCCCGATCTGACCTACCCTGGTGATAGGATGGCCAAACACCTTAATTGTCATACTAGAAACCCCATCCAGTGACTGAGGGAACTAGATGCAGATATCCACGGTCAGGCCCTGGGTGGAGCTCCGGGAGTCCAATTGGCGAGAAGGAGGAGGGTTTATGTGAGCTAGAGTTGTTGGGACCAGGGATGGATGGAATACAGGGACAAGTGGCCAAACGAATGGAAACACATGAACTGTGAACCAATGGCTGAGGGGCCCCCAACTGGATCAGGCCCTCTGAATGGGTGAGACAGTTGATTGGCTTGATCTGTTTAGGAGGAATCCAGGCAGTTGGACCGGGTCCTGTGCTCAGTGCTTGAATTGGCTGTTTGAAACCTGGGGCTTAGTAGAGACCCTTGGCTCAGCCGGGGAGGAGGGGACTAGACCTGCCTGGGCTGAGTCCACCAGGTTGATCTCAATCCTCGGGGGAGTCTTTGCCCTGGAGGAGATGGAAATGGGGGGTGGGCCGGGGAGAGGGGGGCGGGGTGGCAGGAGGGGTAACGGGGTGATCTATGACTGATATGTAAAGTTGAATTATATTGTAAAATAAAATAAAATAAATTATAAAAAAAAAAGATAAGTGGTCCAAGGGTTAGGACAAGGGAGGGATGGATAAAGAGAGCCAGAAGATTTTCCCACTTACTTTGAAACTATTCTCTATGCAGCTAAAACAGTGGATGCATACCATCATGCAGTTTCAAATCCTCTAGAATATATAAAACCAAGAATGAACTGTAATAGTAACTGTAGACTTTGAGTGGTACAGAAAGCAATGTTGTTACATTGATGTGGTAAAGGTATCACTCTGAGGAAGGATGCTGGTATGGTGTAAGGGTGGAAATATGTAAGGGTAAGAGGTACCTGGGGCTACTATACTTTCTCCTCAAGCTTCCTGTCAACTGGAAACTGCTCCCAAACAAGTTCCCAATAGAACAAATAAGATTTACATGAAATAAACATCCCCATGTCTCATGGATCATATGTTGCAACTGTCCTTCTCCCAGGCCTGTCGTTAACAGCACTGCAGGTGCCTCTCCACTGAGTAGAGGTGGCCACTAGCTCTGTTTTCCTGTCCCCAAATCCCTTCTGAAACTTTCAGAGGCAACATTCAAATATCTGCTACTTACAACTTCATCTAGGCTAACTGAGGAAGCCAGCTGCCTTCTTTATCACAACCTTTAATCAAGATACTTCCCTAAGCTGAGAACATTTGTTCCCTTAAGAGAAAAACATTTTCATAGAGAATAATGTCATTGCTAGAAGTCTTCTAGAATGAAGGGATTCATAGTATCCCACCATATATCCTCCTTTGAAAATTAATAAGCAATCACACTAAATATATTTATTCATATTTAGATCCTCATGCTAGTGATATCCCACATATATAGCATCAGTACTATGTAATTAGCTTATTTTTGTATATAAATAGAAAATTTTCCACTACTGTTACCAGACTTGCTAAGGTCAGAACCTGAGCCTTGACAGCCCTACAAGCTAGTCTGGCTTCGGTCCTCAGTAGGCCAATTAGAGGAAAGCAGAAAAGGGAGATTTATTCAATGCAGTCACATGAGGAGGAGCAAATAGATGTTGGGTGACTCCATGTTTACTGTCAGAGTCCTGATATAAGGCTGAGGTTTAAATAGAGGACAAGAGGTGTGCACAACCAAGCAATTCTGTTCACAGTGTGGTCCTGATGGCCTCTGACCTATTACTGTCTGAGCTCCAGGCTCTCCTAAAAGATGGTCGAGGAGTTGTCAGAACTGTGTGAAATATCTTTCAGAGAGACAGGTTCCTCTTCTGGCTGGAATAGACTTCAGTTTCTCCCTTCCCTCAGCCTGATGTTCCTGGGTAAATTCAAATTTCTTGGGGATCATTGCTTCAATAGTCTGGTGGTTTAAAGAAAGAAAGGACACAAGTGTCTTCCTCTGGAATGTCTTTGCCCTGCCTTGCTACTCCCTCGGCACAGCAACAAATCATCCTTTTGTATGCTCCTGTGCTCCATGCAACAGGAGTGTGGTGTGGGCCATACTGCATGCTCCTCCCGTGCTCCATGCAACAGGAGTGTGGTGTGGGCCGTACTGCATGCTGTGCTTTAGGCCCCGAATGTTTTCCTCTTGCAGTTTCTCTCATTTCAGGCAACCTATGTGATCTTTCTGCTTGATGAGCTCAGTGGAGAGATCTTATGGTAATCAAAACTCTAAATCCACTTTCAGGATGGAACATGCACATTTGAAAGAGTGGGTGCAATAATTTTTTTTTAAAAATAAATTTCCTGTTATTATTTTCAATGTGTGTGTTTATGTGTGGAAATATGTACATGTGTATGTGTGGAGGGGGGCAACAGGGGCCAGAGGTGCCACTTGATGTCGGTAGTGGGACCCAAACTCAGGTCCTCTGCAAGAGCAGTGCTTGCTTTTAACCTCTAAGCCGTCTCTCCAGCTCAGCAGAATGTGTGCTTAGCCTTCTTCAAAACCAGAGTGAGTTATAAGAATATTCTCTAACTGTAATTTAAAGGGACCCTTTTTAAAGTAATAGTGAAAAAAGGGAAAGTGTACTCACTGCATGAACTAAGCTATGTGGGGATACTTGATACTCAAAACAAAGAAGGTTGCAACTTAAGAAAGATGTGCTTAAATGACTTATAAAATAGATGCATATTTTTACAGTAAAATGCTGGCAAATAAAGAGAATTTTTTTTACTCATTCCCTGTATTTGTTAGAAAAAAAAAGAAATTGAAGGAGGAGTGAGGACATGTTAGCAACAACCAGAAGTCCCTGCTAGATTCTCAGTGTTCTGGAGTTTACGCCAGAATTGATGCCTTATAAGTCTTGTACCCTGGGGGAGGGGAAGAAGCAAGTGAGTCCTCTTCAAGGCAGGCATACAAGACCATCCTTATCTTTCATCTAGCACCAAGAGTTTGTTTCCACCAAAAACTCAACCTCCTCTCCCTGCCCTGTTATTTGTTTAAATACAGTGACATCACAAAAGCTTTTCCTTTACGAGAAGATGAAGATCGTGCACAGATGGAGAGGGTGTGGTCTGTTTCTCTACTCCTTCTGTTTTAATGCATAGGTTTAAGCTCTGTAAAACTCTAGTTAACTTCTTTAAAAGAAGTAGAATGCAGTTTGTATTAATAGCGTGACCTAGATGGATGAACTTGAGGATGCTGCTCTTTCGAGAAATGTGGGCAAGAATAGGGAAGTCATTAAGGGACATGATGTACCCAGAGATTAGCACCACCTGATCTGAAGAGGCAGTACAAAATACAGTGGTAAAAGAATCTAACGAGAGCCAGGCTGTTGGCAGGAACAGTTTTCTGGAAAGGATGTAGGCAGCTGCTGAACTGTAATGATCAGGAAGGGAAGAATTCTCAGTCTCCCTCCTCCCACTAGATGGCACCTCCTGACAATGGTCAAATCCAACAAGATGCCAGACAGCAAAAAGCCCCTAATACAGGCATGGAGGCCAGCCTATTGCTTAGAGCAAAACAAGGCAGAAAGAGTGCCGCAAAGATGGTATGGAGGAAAGGAACAACACTTATGGTTAGAAGACTCATAATCAGAAATATTCAAACACATTCATCAAGAGACTGACTGAGATTCTGCCCATGGGATAAAGGTCAAAAGCTAACGACCCTGAAAAACAAGCTTGTGGGACTCCTGGAACAAACAGAACTGCTTTGGAACTCAGCCAAGGAGTTTGGAAAGGGGAACTGTTCATCAGGTTCCTTCTGTGGATCAGAAGCTAGTGGTCACTGAGATAGCTGCCTCACATGTCTTTTCTTTGTGTAATTTCCTCTTCTGGCTCCACATCCTCCTGTGTCCCCCTCATGAACTCCTCTCAAATTTGTGGCCTCTTTTATAATCATTATTTTTACAAATACACACACACACTTTTGTGTGCATGGGCGTGCCTGTGTGTGTATAATCTATAGCTGACTGAGTCCAATTAGTGTTGCTCATGTGTACATGTGTTTAGGGTTTTGCACTTAGGGTTAGGAAACTTACTGGAGTCTCAATCCTGGAGAAAACTGATTCTCCCTACCTTGGCAGACTTGGACTGCCTGTAGCTCTTCATCTAAGGGTGGGACCGTGTGAAACCCACTTCCCCTATCAAAATTGGCATGTTGTAACTGGTGCAGTCATGACACATGCCATGCACAAGCAAACATATTGTTGAAATTCTATGGACACAGCACCCTTGTCTTGTCTAGAAGACACTAGCTCCCAGCAGTCTTCCTGGCTTTTACAACTATTCCATCCCCGATGTTCTCTGAGCCTTAAGTGTAAGGGCTGTTATAGATGTAACAGTTGGGACTTTGAACCCAACTCATGCTCACTTATTCTCCGCATTTTGTCCAGTTGTGGATCTTGGTAGTGGTTCCTATATGTTGCAAAAAGAGGCTTCTTTGATGAGGGGTGAAAGCTACAGTTGGCTATGGGTCTACAGATATTTATAATATACCAGCTGGTCCTTGTCATGGTTCAGAGGTTTCACAGTTAGTTATGACTGTTTATTACATTTTCCCCTTAGCAGCTTGACTAGCACCTTCCAATACTACAAGAGCTAGTCCCCAGGGAGGAGGCTTCAAGGTTAGTACCACTTTGATTCCTCTAAGTCCTGTGACTAGAGCGTTTGCTATCTTCAACAATAGGGTCTTACCTTCAACTCTGGGAGGCAACCAGGGCAACAGCAACTGTCTGTATTGTTTTGGAGTCACTTGGACCCCCTCTGACCAACAACTCTGAAGAGAAGAGTACCTTGCCTGGCACTAGAGATTTTTTAGACAGTCTGTGAATACTGGAGTGAACATTATCACCCCATGTGGGAAAACAACATTTAAATCACAACACACACACACACACACACACACACACACACACACACACACACACACACTATGTATTTTTTTAAATTTTATGTGTATGGATGATTTACCTTGCACGTGTGTCCCTGTATTGCTGTGTGCCTGCTGCCTGTGGAGATAAGAAGGCTTCAGATATCCTGTCACTGAAGTTATAGATAATTAAGTCACCATGGGGGTGCTGAGAGTTGAACCTAGGTACTCTGAAAAAGCACCCAGTGCTTTTAACTGCTGAGCCATCTCTCCAGCTTCAATGTATGTATTTTCAAGTCAGTTTGTAGAAGGTTACCCAATGACTTCTTCAAACATTCTTAGTGGTACTCGTCTCTCTTCTTTTTCTGTGTTATCCTCCTTCCTGTTCCTCAGTGCTCTCCTCCGTCCGTCCCCCCTTTTCCTCTTCACAGCACCTGTGCCCTTCTGTGCCCTCTTTAGAGGCCCTTCCCCCCTCATCTTATTCCATGGTCCCTTACTCACTTCTGTGTTTACTCCAAGTTACACATTCAGATCTCAAGGTTCAGAGTTAGGATCCACAAATAAGAGAGAGAATGTGACAGTTGTTTTCCCAGGTCTGGGTTACCTCACTAAGTATTGTATTTTCCAATACATTTCATGATTTCATTTTTCTTTACAGTTGAAAAAAATTCCACTGCATAAATACTACATTTCATTATCTGATTATCAGCTGACTGATGTCTAGGCTGCTTCTGTTTTATATCTATTTTTAGTAGAATGGCAATCAATATGGCCAAACAATTACCTCTGTATCGAGACACATTAATCTTTTATTCTTTTAAAACTTCATACTGACGTTATCCATATACCACTACTTCCCTCCAACTTCCTCTGGTGCCCCTCACCCAACTTCATCCCAACTTCAAGCCCTCCTTTTCTGTTGTTGTTATAAATAATAACACAGTGAGTCCAATTGGTGATGCCCATATGTGCATAGGTATGGGGTCATCCAATAGAATGTGAGCAAACTAACAGCAGCCATGTCTATAAAGGAAAGTGACTCTTCCTCCCTTAGCAGCCATCAGCTGCCAACACCTCCCCAGTCAAGCCTTGAAATCCCACATCCCACTCATACTGGAATTTCAACTACCTTGATTGTGTGCAGATTTTGTTCAGATAACCATAATTGCTGTAAGTTGATGTGTATAATAGTTGTGTCATGTCCAGAATAAGTCAATATTTCGTAGCTTCCCTTCATAGCCATAGTTCTTACATCCTTTCTTCCCCCTCTTTTGAGATGTTCCTTGAGCCTTGGATAGAGGGAGGTTGATGAAGATGTCCCAATCCACAGCTGAGCACTCACAGCTACTTATATTTGACACTTTGACAAATTATGATTCTCTTCACTAGCCACTACCTACTGCAAAAAGAAGCTTCTTCAAAATCTTGAATATAAACAAATAATTAGAAAGCTATTTGACAGAATGATCATTTAGCAGAACAATACTAGATTACTCTAGAGCCTACAATCTCCCCAGTCATTGGCTTCTGACCAGCTTCCAGTACAGTACCAGGTATGAAATCCTTATTGTGGAGCAGGCCACATACCCATGCATGAGAACAACTGGTGTGGAAGTCCCTGCACTGACTTCCTTCAGTGACAAGGACTCTGATGTGTCAGTGTGATCCAAATAATCCCTTTCCTCTCCTGGTTGTTTTTGTTGGTGTTCTATCGCAGCAATAGAAACCAAGTAGGACACAAAGAACAAAAGTTATCACACTATGCTTATAGAGCCTTTAGGACATGCTGGGCACTGCCATTTGTGTCGTGTATAACCATGTGAGTTTTATCTTAACTATCTGATGTAGGTTCTATTTTGCACAGGGTGGGGGAAGGGGAGTAAGCACCAAAAAATATGGCTGCAAACTTTCTGTAGAGAAAGTTTCTTGAGCTCATCTCTGGATGTTCTCTGGATGATTGCACCAGTGTTCTATCCATTAAGCGTGAGCTGTCTTTGATACTGAAATACGACTACTAAGTTAGGATACTAAGTTAGGATACACTGTCTTCATTAAACACACAGACTTTGAAGACTGTAGTATAAATGAATAAAAGATAGTAAAATAGCTCATGGATAATCTTATATTAGTTATATCTTCAAGTGAAAATATTTTAATTAAGGGAATTAATAAAATTTTTATCTTTTTCATTTTTGGTATTATTATTATATTTTTCATTATTTAAAACAACTTTCAAATTCAAATATATTCTGATTATGTTATTTCCCTCTCCCAAGTTCTTCCAGATCCTCTTCCCCTTCCTACCTACCCAACTTTAAGTTCTTTCCCCAAAATCAAACAAAAACACAATATAACAACAAACCTCCCAAAACCAAGAAAAAAAAATGAAACCACATCAAAAACAAAAACAAAAAAACCCTAAACATTGTAACCAAATAAAAAAACACACACATACACACACACACACACACACACACAAAAAAACAACCTCCCTCCAGAGTCCAATTATAATCTAGTCAACTACTCCTGAACATGAGGCCTATCCTAGAGTGGTTGATATGCCCAGTGTCACTCTATTGGAGAAGACTGATTTTCCCTCTCCCAGCAAGCATAAGTGATATTTAAGTTGTTAACTTTATCCTAGTGGGTAGGTTTTCATTCACTCATTCATTTATTCATTTTTAAAAATATAACAAGATAAACAATAATAAAAACTATCACATCCTGGTTGGGTAAGACAAACTAACAGAAGGAAAAGAGCCCAAGAGAAGGCACAGGAATCAGAGACCCACATGTTTGCACACTTAGGAAACCCATAAAAACACTAAACTGGAAGTCATAACATAGGCACAGAAGACTTAGTGCATACTCATGCAGGCCCTGTGTCTCAGTCTCTGAGTTCATGAGAGCTTTTGCTCATGTTGATTTAGAAGGCCTTGTTTTCTAGGTGTCCTCTCTTATCTCTGGCCCTTACACTCTGTCTGCCTCCTCTTCCATTCCGTTCCTTGACCTCTGAGGGGAGGGATTTGATGGAGACATCCTGTTTAGGACTGAGTGTTCAAGGTCTCTCACTCTATGTAATATCTTACTGTGGCTCTCTATATTTGTTTCCATCTGCTGTAGGAAGAAGCTTCTGTGCTGAAAGCTGAATAGTCACTGGTCTATGAGTATAGCAGAATATTGTTAGAAGCCATTTTATCACATTTTTTAGACCAGTAGTGCTTGGCTTTACCCTAGGTCCTTGGGCTATCTGGTCTCAGATTCTTCATCATTCAAGAAGTGTCATGTATGTGTTCCATCTGGTGAAGTAGGCCTTAAGTCAAATCAGTTATTGGTCTGTTACTCCCACAAGCTTTGTGCTACCATTGTTCTAGAATTGTCTTGAAGGTCTTACACAATTGTACTTAAAAAGGTTTGTGGCTGGGTTGGTACTTGTATTTTTCTTTTGAGAGCATGCAGGGTATGCTCCTGTACCAAAGATGCTGGAATATAGAGGTGAAGGCTCTATGTAGGCACTGACTTGACGCCTTCATTTTTAAATTGTATAAGTGTCCTCAACAATGGGGTCTTGTCAAATTGTGGAGAGCAAACTTCAGTCTTCGCAATAGCCTGGGTTATTTAGGGATTCCTGTGGGGCCCCAATTTGCTAACAACTCAATTAGATGTATGGCATCAAATTTTTAAATTATATATGTGGTAATTATCTGTTGCAGCATAATGAATTATTCAAAAATAGAGTACTTCCTTGTCTCTCATAATTCTATTTGTTTATTTGGTAAGGTTTCCAGTCTGTGCTATCCTGCTGTAGCAACACAGAACAGACTAAGACACAAGCCCCAGATACTGTAACTGATAGTGATTCAGGAGCCCATCCATAGGGAACTAAGGGTCTATATTTAACATTTACAGTTCTTATCCAATCCCCAGTTGTCCCCCTTGCCATCTACCCTAAAGTATCAAGATGTTTCCATGTACTGTCCTATATTTATACCCCTACTACTCAAGCTTCTGATGCAGTAACAGACACAGTTCTTATTATCTTGGAGAATAAGCAATGATGTGTTTGTTATTAACAGAAACTGGAACAGAGACTAGCAAGTAGTTTATAAAACTCAGATACAGTGCCCTACATAGAAGCAGTATGTATGTACGTGTGTGTAGTAATACATGTGATTAATATGCTATAAAACATTGTACATCACCCAGGACATAATGGTCAAATGAACCATTTCTACTTGCATACGAGAATCTAGCAGTGGCTTAACTGAGTTGTTCTGCTTCAGGGTCTCTCATGATACAACAGTGAATGTGCCAGCCCAGTAGGCAGTTATTTCATGGTTTAATGGGAAAGAATTCACAACCAGGCTCACTCACAGGGTTGCTAAGAAGTCTTAGTTCTTTGCCATATGGGCTTTTCCACAAGCCTATGGCATGCCATGGCTCTCTCCCGAACAAATAATCCAAATGAGAAAGATAGCAGTCATAGCCTCTTTGTGGGCTGTCATGGGAAGTGACATCCCTTTGCAATGTCTACTATGTTACAAGTCAGCAGAGGAGGTGGAAGGGCTTGTGCAGTGACATGACTATTTGTAGGTAGCAGTCATTTGGCATCCCTCTGAGAGGGTATCCTATTAAAACCAGTCATGGAAATTCACATACTAGTCAGTTGAATACCAACTAAATCACTTGCAACCATTGTGAAAACACTAGTTGCTAAGACATATCAATCTTAAAAGGAGTAAGAAAATGTAATTTAAGCACGCTGATTCTTGTTTTGTAAGAAAATTATAAAACATTTGGACTATAGTACTTTGAAATATAATTGATAATTATAGTGTTAATAAAACAAGTTTTATGGGCAAAAATAAACATTTACTAATATCCTGATATAATAGTGGATTTAGTAGTAAAGCATGAGATAAACATTGATCAGTAAGATTTCAAGACTCTAATGTATATTTCTACATGGATCAAAATTCTATGAAATTCTGGCTCTTGTGTTAATATTGCTTTTGCATCATTGTGACCAATACCCAATACAATAACTTAAAGGATGAAATGTTTATTTTGGTTCTTAGGTTCAGTGAATTCTCCATGGTCTCTTGGCCCAATGCACTTGGGAAGAAAATGTGGGGGCAGGAGCACACAGTAAGGATGTGTCTTCCCTTCATAGTAAACAAAAAGGCAAGACCAGGGGGCACAGTGGTGCTATATCCTCAAGAACCACACCCAGTAACCTATTCCTCCATCTTGGTCCTTCTGCCCCAAGTTTCCAGAATATCACCAAATGGAGGCTAAGATTTTTAGTACATAAGCTTTTGAAGGGGCTACTTCATATCTAAATCATGGCATTATTTTCTGCCCCCAGAAGTCTTTTGTCCCTATCACAAATGGAAAGTATACTCTGCCCATCTTCAAGAGGTCCCAGAGTATTCATAGTTCCAACAGTGTTCAAAAGCTCAAGTTGAAGGCTCAGCAGATGGCTCAATGAGCAAAGGCACTTGATGTGAGACCTGAAGACCTGAGTTAGAACCCTGGAACCCATGCAGTGGAGAATAGAGCCGACTAATAACATTTAGTGCATGCATGTGCACACACAAACACAAATTAATTAATTAATCAGTTAATGTAATTTTTTAAATCCTAAGTTAAATAATCTCTTCTGGGACTTAAAGTAAACTTTTAGCTATGAGCGTCTATAGGATTTCTTTTAAGTTACCTTCTTGAACGTGCATTGGCATGGAGTAAATAATCTCACCCCAAAAGGAATAAATGGGGTGATAGCAAGAAGGATAGGCCCCAAGTAAAACTAAATTCCAGAAGAACAAACATTAGAGTCTATATTCCATTTCAGGTACCACATGGTGGCATGATCTAATCTCCAAAGGCTTGAGCAGTCCTCTGCCCTTGGCCTTAGAAGAGAAACCCACATAGACAGTTATATTTTCCTCATTTATTTTTCAGTTTTATGGTGTGTGTATGTGTGGAGAGGGGGGTTCTCTCCTTCTACCATGTAGGTTCTGAGGATCAAGCTCAAATGGTCAAGCTTTGTGGCAGCACCTTTATCTGCTGAGTCATCTTTCCAGCCCCTTTAAAGATTGGCCTTGACCAATCTTTACCTTGTGACCCTCTTACCTCTGACCCTTCAGTATATCCTACTAGAGTGTACCAGCATAGCTGACCACATAGCTTCCCTTGTCTTGATCCTCTTGTTGCTTCCCGTTTTTCTGGACATGCAATCAACATTCCTGGGATCACCAATATCCTGAGGTCTCCTTGGGAGCTCAGACTTGACTTTAATTGACTGGACTCCTGGAGCTTCCTTTGGAATCTTGGTCTCATCCTCCCATAATTCTTGTCTTCTGGAGGCTTGCAAAACCTTCACTGTAACCTGGCTAAAAGCATCCAGAAAAAAATGTGCCATCACCTGAATGCTGTACTGCCTTGATATTTCATCCACCAAATGTAGTAGTCCATCATCTTTAAACAGTTCGACACATAATTTCAGGACATGGACAAATGGAGGTTTTGTCACAATTAGCACAGACGGCATCAGGTACAATTCCCAGGGAGTTCCTACTGTCATCTGAAACTTCATAGGCCTGTTCCTAAAAGTCAGTATCTCTTATCAGCATTTTGATCTTCTGAGTTCCCACAGAACCAGTCATTAAACATTAAACATTATAACATTTCAGACTCTCTCTAATCTATATTTCCCAATTCTTCCAAAATAGCATTTCAGAAACTCCCTAACTACACACCCCTGTTCTTGCAAATTCTACCCACCAATCAGTTCCAAAGGCCCAAGAACCATATGATCAGGCATAGAGATAACAATGACTCTGTGTTCTGGTATCATTTTTTCTAATGAGTCACTTTGTGGTTTTGTAACCAAGTAACAGACAAACTTAAAGGAATATTTATTTTAGCTCACAGTTTGACACCATGCACTTGAGCAAAATGTCATTGTAGAAAGTGGTGTGTGGAAAATAGCCATCTTCACCTATTGGAATAGAAGAAGCATAAAATAAGAGAGGAAAAACATTTGACCTACTTTCTTTAGGTAGGTCTTGCCTCCAGAAGATTCCAGAATACCAAAATGGAAACAAAGCTTTCAATACATGAGCCTTTTCAGGGTATACTCCATCATCAAATCATAATAGCCTGTTGTGGAATACTATTTTAAGGGTGTTACATTTGTTTATGCTGTGGAATATTTAATGATGCAAAGATGTGTTGCATTCTTTTATGTTGCATTTGTTTAACTATGTAAAGCTGTGATACCATGCCTATCTAAAACACCTGATGGTCTAATAAAGAGCTGAACGGCCCATAGCAAGGCAGAAGAAAGGATAGGCAGGGCTGGCAGGCAGAGAGAATGAATAGAAGGAGAAATCTGGGGAGAAAAAGATCGAGAAGCAAGAGGATCAAGGACCCAGAAAAGAAGAGGCCAGCCACCCTGCCATACAGCCAGACATGGAATAAGAAGGAAAGAAAAGAAATAGAGAAAGGTAAAAGCCAAGCGGCAAAACTAAGGCTGGGCATTTATAAGAAAGAATAAACTCCATGTGAATTTATTTAGGAGCTGGGTGGCTGGCTCCCCAAAGAGCAAAAGAGCCAAAAGAGTAAGAAAAGAAAACCAACTACAGTAACCCTGTCTTAAAATTGTACTCCAAAAGATGCCACTGAACTAGGGAAAGAAGAACTTATACTCTGAATCTCACATGCTAAGCATTCTTTTCTATCAAGGTACCCATGGAAAGGATTATCTGACCCAAAGTTCAATGATTACAAAACACAGATTCACCACACACACTAGGTCCAAAACTCATTTGTATTAACTCTGCTCACCTATTAGCCACCAGAGCATTGTTTGATTGTGGTATTAATTAAATACATTCTTCAAGTATGTATTATTATAAGCAAAGTATAAGTACATGTCAATTTCTATATGATATAAACAGAATCCAGTTAATTATTTTGATTGCTTTTATTGAGCACATCAGACACAGGTTCTCATTTAATTATATGATGGTTCTTGGATATGTAGGGTATTTTGGAAAAATCATAAAAAGCACTCTACGGCCTCAAAAGTTTGTGCCTAAAGAGTCTATTGGCAAGCTCAACCTAGGTCCAGTTTCTTGATGCCTTTTCCAATGTCTTTTACTGCTGTTGTATTGAAGGTAGATCAGAAGGTAATTTCTGCCTTCTAAGTCCATACTGTGCCTTGATCAGAATGAACCACACCAATGCTTAATCTCTTAGAAGAGTTTCCTCTAACTCTCTTGACCACTCTATTTAAGCTAATGATCCCCTCCCAATACCAATATCACAGGAAATTGTAAGTTGAATAAATTAAGGCAACTTTAGAGCCCTGTTTAATCTGTAGATCCCCTATCTATAGGTTCTCTAGATCTTGGTGGACAGGAATGGGGGGATCAAATACATTCAGAGCAAATTTGATAGAATAAATGGCTCAAGAGTACTGGAAGAACCAATAGATGTGATTGACTGAGTGAATACTGCATGAAATGGAAAAAGGAAGGAATTGCGTGTTTGATTGTTATAAGGCTAAAAAAATAGAACATATTCTGGGATACATTTAGGACCTGTAAGTGTTCTCAAAGGAAAGGGGGATGACCATGGTTAATTAAGTTTTTGTAAGAAAACAGTTTTGACAAAGAGAAATCTAAAAATTTGGTGTTCAGGAACAGAGAGCTTAGAAATTTTTAAGATGACAACAGCCCCTAACCTATTCAATTGACATGTTTTTCATCATGATATTCTCTAAAGCAGTCACAAAAAAGCATAGGAAGGTCTAATGGATGATGCCACCTATGAAACACAACATATCCAGGCAGCAGAAGGCCGTTAAAGCAACACAGATTTCATTGTAAAGTATTAACTTAGAATTATTTTCCTCTGGATAATTTTGAATAAAATATACCCTGAATGCATGGTGGGGTATAAAGCAGACAACTATGACTATCAGGAAGAAGAAACTCTTGATTTGGGCTCTGTACTCTTGATGGGCCCACATATCAGGCCAATAGTCTCTTATCAAACACAGAATGACAGCCAGCTGTATCAGAAAGAGGACCAGAACTGTTGTCATCATAATGGCAATCATAGAGTAGTTCAAGATGATGATATCCGTACAGTTGAGAGATCTATGAAACTCAAAACATCGCTGTTGTTCTGCATAACTTGGATCTGTGCCGTACTGGAAAAAAAATATTGGCAAAAAGATGAAGCTTCCCACCATCCAAATAATAATACTTAGGACCACAGCATGGAACTTCTGTAACTGTTGCATTTGGAGTTTCTTAAAATAGATGAGCAACCGAAGTGTGACAATGGCCACATAGAAAACAAAGGTAAAATACATATGACCATATATGACACCGCTGACCACTCGGCAGGTAAAAGACCCAAGCTTCCAGACTGCTGAGAGATAGTAGCTGAGGCGGAATGGCAGAGTAACCAGGAGGAGGGAGTGCAGCACAATGATATTAATGATGATTGTGGCAATCGCTGATTGGCTATTCCTTTTGAACATCATGCGTGACATCATAACTGTTCCAAGGGTGCCTCCAAATAAAACCACACTATAGGCTGTTACCAGAATTGTTCTGCAGTAGGCATCACAGTGGTCTGGGTCCACACTTGAGCCATTTGACACGATGGTTCCATTCATCACACCCATGGTTTGTCATGAAGAAATTAGATCATAAACTGCTAAATCAAAAGTTTTACAGAATTATGATTGACATATTAAAACTAGGCAATCATGTACAAATATTGAACTTTTCAATCCTTGGTGACTCTCTAAAAACCTTGAGATCATACAAAAGGAGTACTATTGTAGATTCCACTCAGTAATTCAAACAAACTAGAGACAAGAGTGCATGGAATTAAATAAGGAAGTTGAGTTTGACTGTAAAGTTCAGAGCTGTACCCCTAGGCATTCAACAGCCAGATATGTTCGTTGTACACATGTCAGGACAAGAGGTGGCATGAGAGAGAAACATCTATGTAGTATGTAAAACTCAAGAGCCCAAAACTCCCTCAGTAATTGAAATAAATTGTGTGTGTGGTACATGTGTGCTCACACATGTGTGCATGTATACCTGTGTGGAGGTCAGTTAACTTCAGGTTGTCTTCCTCAATGACTCTCCACTTCAATTTTTGAGAAAGAATTTCTTAAACCATCTGGGATCTGTCTCTCCAAACCCTTCTCCCACCTCCCAGAGCTGGGATTACAGACAAATGGCTCCACAACTAGCTTTTATATAGACCCTGAGGATCCAGGCTCAGGCCTTCCTGCTTACAGTGAGCCTCTCCCCAGCCCATAAGTAGAATTTAAAGGCAACCTATTCATGTTACACAAAATAACCAAATTTAAGTGAAGTTGGCATCAGTAGAAACCCAGTGCCCATCAGATCAGATTTGTAAATACAACCCCTCAATTTTCAGGCAAATGGATTTATAGCAATGTAGAGAAAACCCACACAAATCATGTCATTATCATACAAGGTGTGTCAGGTGACATTTGAGATTATTTTCTGGGAGTGGTTTTTTTAGCAAGAAGCTCCTTAGCACATGCGGATCCCTGGACCTATTTATTTCGGCTTAAATTGGGATCCTTTCATGCACTGGTGAGTTTGATCCTTTCATGCAATGCTGTTGGAGGATGGTTTGCTTGGTTGTTATTCAAGTTTTTCAAGTGTGAGTGTTTGAGGGGCAGATCGTGAAGGGAGCAACTGAGGTGGCTTTCAGCCGTCCAGCAAATACATGCAGTTCTGTATTTAGAGACTGAGAATGGGCCCTGAGCCGCTGCAGATTCCGGAGCTTCCTCGGTAGAAGGAGGAAGGCTGTGCTGGCTGCAGGAAATGGCTATTTGGACATTCAGTGAGCTAGTTTGCTTCAGACAACTTTATGATTTAAAAAAATCATGATTTTTAATATTAAGTTATAAGATGTAATTTTAGGCTTAACTTTTACTCTGTCGTCATAGATAATCAGGATATTTAAAAATGTCACTGCATCAATATGTATTTAAGAAACATCTCACTGTTTAGAGTGACAATAGTCTCTCGAGACCTCTGTTCTAATATTATGAGACCCAGGCATTAGCAGCTCCAGCTTCATGTGCCTCTTGCCCACCTGGTGAGAGGCAGAGTAGAATTATTTGTGTCTGAGTGAGAAGTCATTCACATGCTAAATCTAAACAGTTTGGAGATTTTTCCGCAAATATAACATTTTTTTTGGAGAGAATAAGCTATTTTTTTTAATTTGTTTGAATCTATCATAGTTATTGCCTTCAATAAGATTTTATGTCAACTTAAAAACATTACAACTTTGATAACAATATAAATCTTTATGGACAAAATGAGCACTTTAATAAAGTACATACATTCAGAATATGTAATGTTTGCCTACTTTCATATGAAACTTTATCTTATATGATATTAAAATCAACAAATATAACACTAATTTAGTGTTTAAATTTTGGTCTTTTTCAAATCTAAGTGTATATGATTTAAGTTTGAAATTAGCTTAAAGCAGTTTTGAAATTTATTTGAATTTGAATTTTGAAATTAATTTGAAACTAACAAAGCCTGAATTATCTTGCTAAATTATCAGCTAAAGTGTGCATGTCCTAAGGCAGAGGAAAGAGTTTTGGAAAAGACAAATAGCCTCACCATTAAGCAATTGCTTTACAATGAGACAGGTATTTAAACTTCCTCCTAGCTATAAAAAAATTGAATAATGTCTCCCTTCAAGAATTAATTTGGATTGCATTCATATAGAAAACTGAAATCAGGACACTTGTAGGAAAAGACTCAAAAAGACATGTACAGCAAGTAGAACCTAGACATAAAATAATCTCTGTGCATCCATACATCAATGTGTTGGTATATAGATGTGTATGAAAATTAGAAATTAGAAATTAGTCATGAAATTAGAAAAGAGAGCATGACAATAGAGAAAGAGATCTTCAAAGAAAGGAAGAACAGAAAGTACTACATTTAAAAAGGTGGACACAAATGCTAAATGAGCACTGAGTTATTCACCTGGTCCCTGTGTAATATTTTTCATAGGCAAAATAACTCAAAGTGAGAATTGCTAATCCATACACCATGTCACTCTTAATTTCACCACAAATTTAAATTGCTCTGCAAATTATTTTGTATACCTCTGCCAAGAGTACAAGAAGGTTTGTGCTTGAGGACAACTAACTTTTGATTGCGTGTTTGTTTGTTTTTGTTTGTTGATTGGTTGGTGTAATAGATAAACTCTGTTAAAAATTTAAAAATAAATAAATAAGAAAGATTCAATTACACCAAAGAACGACCTCAAGACTGGCTTCCTTTTGTCTCCCAGGTTGAATTTCTTCCCTCTTTTCTTCATCAAAAAATAAACAGCTAGGACACAAAAGAGAAAAATACAAAAGATGTCAAAGTAAAGGATGTTTGGAAGTAATAGCTACTCATGCTAAGAAGAAAACATAGGAAGGAATACAACACTAAGTAAAATACTGGTGGTTGGGAACTCAACTACACTTTCTCCTTCCTAGGCACACAACTGAGTAGTATTTCTCAGCCTTCCTTTCCGTCAGATGTGGCCATGTTCCAGAGCTTGTTCCAGAGGACAAGGTCAGGAATGGCATGTGCTGCTGAGTTCCTTCTCTCCCCTGCAGACTGTCATGGAGAAAATCAGGACAACTGGGTTCACAAGCTACCTGTTGGATATGAGAGAGGCTATCATAACCCGGTCCTCTAAAAGCATCTTTGTGGTGCTGGAGACAGCATGACTGCGTCCCTTTCTAAGCCTGTTTCACATAGAAACAATGAAGTTCTGCTTTGTTGCTTTAGTGATTATTGGGAATTTAACAGTCAATGTAGTTTAGCTTACCATATCATATATGTATATACATTTATGTAAATATGTATATGTGTATTTATGTATCCATTTATATGTTTAAACTATGTAGTTTAAGTCATTTCAAAGAAAATTAACATAAAAGACAGGGGAGAAAGATATGGTATTAAATAAATATAGTATATTAATGAGCTTCAAAATGAAACAGCATATTAAGTGCAAAAAATAAAAATAAAAAGGTGGACAATTTGGGGGAAGGGACATAGACAGACAATGGTGAGCAGAGGTAATGGAGGAAGACAGTGGGGGACGGGACGAGTAAGAGCATTGCAATGTAATGGTGCATGCTGTGGGATGGTCTGTATGTTAAACATGTTGCTTATTGGTCAATAAATAAAGCACTGATTGGCCAGTGGTCAGGCAGAAAGAAGTATAGGCGAGACAAGGAAGAGAGAATTCTGGAAAGTGAAAGGCTGAAGAGACACTGCCAGCCGCCACCATGACAAACAACATGTGAAGATGCCGGTAAGCCACAAGCCATGTGGCAAGGTATAGATTTATAAAAATAGATTAATTTAAGATATAAAAACAGTTAACAAAAAGCCTGCCACGGCCATACAGTTTGTAAACAATATAAGTCTCTGTATTTACTTGGTTGGGTCTGAGCGGCTGTGGGACTGGCGGGTGAGAGAGATTTGTCCTGACCGTGGGTCAGGCAGGAAAACTCTAGCTACAGGTGCACATGATTAAAAATATAAGGAAACGTTCCTATGTGTGCTAACTTAAAAACTAATAGATCGACAAATAAAAGAATCTAACAGATTTCCTGACATCTTATGTTTCCTCCTCTATAGTGTACACGAAGACATTTCGCATGACACACAAGACTTGCCCTGCCTTTTATTATTTCTCAGAAACTTCCCACATTTTCTCTCAAAACTTTATACATTGTGACTACAACCCCACTATCCTTCAAAGGCCTATCATTAATTCTGGGTATTTCTTTGCTCATTAAAACCAAGTACCAAAACTTCCTTCCACCCAAAACCAAAGACAGCCGCAGAAAGCACTTACCTGCTCCTTTCCAGTTGTGATTGGTCCTGGTGGAAAAGTCCAAGGCACTGTGGTCATCTGTTGGCCAATACCAGAGCAGGCAGTAAAAGCAGTTGCTAGAACGAAGACTGCCCTAACACAGCATTCAACAGACCCACGAGCAGGGTCATGAATGGAGGGACTCGCTCAAGCCTTGCACTGAAGACTCAAGAAGTCCAACAGCTGAGATGCAGAGTCATGATAAGTCATCTGAGCTCAAACAGACATTTATCTCTGCAGTGGACGGATTCAAAACCACCCTTCAGTGGAGAGACTTTTATTTTCACTCTCAAAGACTTCTTTGCACAATTAAGCTGAAAACCGTAGAGGGATCTTCCAGTGCGGTTTCTGCTCCCGCTTTTGTGTACCACCCCAAATGTTCTGCACTCAGAATGAGAAAGGTATGGGGAAATACTCCCTGTACAGCTTTCTCACTTGTGGTATCCCTTCACGCTCCATGGTTCCGAGGCTCCCTCCTCCCAGGCAGGCTGCTTTGTGGAGATGTGATTCTCTTGAAGACTGGCCTTCGACTGCTGTAACTTATACGGAGGGTTTGTTTCTCCCAATGTTCGCATCTTCTTACACGAGCTGTCTCACCCTCTGGCCTAACCTCACGGTCATCTTTAGCTGTCCTAAGACCTCGAAACACAGTGTAAAACAAGTGTGAGTTTAATACCAGAGAAAGATAAAACGGGACCAACACACCTTCAACAGTTGTAGACAGACCTGCCCCAGTCATACCAATCAACCTTCTGCAGAAACTAAAAACAACTGAGATGTTATTGGCTGTAACGCAAGCTCATTAAGGCCTACACTCGAGCATCAATGGAGACTATTTTCAAATTGTTTTAGAAAAAATAAACATCACCTGTTCCTGTGCCATCTGCTACTCAATCATCCAACAGTGCTTATTACTTTGAAGATGTAAAATTACAGAATCTACGTGTAACAGACCCCTCTGCCTAATTATTTAAATAAAACTTTAAACAAAGGACAAAAATTTGACTCTCACTAAGAAAGTTAAAAATTTTACCAGCTCAACTAAGCTAGGGAAAAAAAAATTACATGGAAACAATTTTCAACCAATTGTAAGCATCTCTTTTTAAGTCAAATTAATTCATAAAATACAAAATCTGGGTCACATCCCAGATTTGGATGTATTAATCTGACAATCTTTATTTTTTCAAATAAAGTCTGTTTCTGGAATCTCTACGCTAAAGTTATGTTCCCATAGAAACGGGGCTATGTTTAGCGGTTGCTTATACGAGGAAGGAAAACTGGGAAACAGGTTCAATGCAACCAACAGCAGAGAATAAAAATAAAACAACTGCAACCGAGAACTATGTATGCACTGCGCACCTATTGTTCACACTGCTGGCACAGATTTCTGCTAAAATGTGCATATGTTCTATCACAGCAGGAAGAACGCAGCAACCCCGTTCTGTCTCCACCCACAATCAGACTCAGCCTTTTCTCCATGCAGACATGAGAATTCTTTAAAGAGAAACAGCAAATCCCTAATCCTTAGAAGTAATTTACTTCAGGGTAATGCAATCTTATTTAACAAACAAAGCCTCTGAAATTTCAGAGCTGAGGACATTATCACAGGCTGAAGAATTAGTTCAGGGCAGCCAAGGAGGAAAACTACAGCTCTTGTTCCAAAATAGCATCCCCACTCCACAAGGATTCACGTTAGGAGGGTTTCTGTATGCATAGATGTAGCATGAGTCTTAGAGAGTCTTATTAATAAAATCAAACCTGAGGCCAGTTATTGGGGTGAACACAGGAGGTCAGAGAGACAGAAACAGCCACAGCTACTTCACCTCGCCGGATCCTCAGCTGATCTTGCTTCCTCAGACTGGAAGCCTCTATGTCCTCATATCCAAATGACTCTCAGCTAGTCATCTCGAAATTGTCCCTAAACAATTTGTACTCCAAAGTCTATCTTTCCTTTGTGTTAATCAGCTTAATAGCTTTACCATAGTCCATGTGGAATCATCGTTGTGGGATCCTGTCATCCTTTTGAAGATTCCAAAGTCGCTGTTAGGCATGGTCATGGTTCCCTGCAGACATAGCAGTTAATTTGTTTTCTGTTTATTTTTATATTTGGATTAACCTTCTTTTGCTACACAAAATGAATACTTTTTGACATTTTAATACAAGTATATTATGTTTTTTTCTTGGATTTTGCCGATTAACTTTTCTGGTATTCTTTCTCCCCATTCATTGTCTCCTTCCTTTCAAATAGTCCCTACTGTTACTATATGAGCGTATACACACACACACACACACACACACACACACACACACACACACAC
>CABHPH010142045.1:13891-26072 GCA_902168325.1 Peromyscus nudipes | reverse complement strand
ACACACACACACACACACACACACACACACACACACACACACACTGTTTATTAGAGAAGAGACGATATTTGCCTTGTTGAATCCAGCATATTTCTCACACCACGAAGATTCAGAATCCTATTCATTTCCTGAAACTGACATGATTTTATTCTTTACTATCAAAACACTGTTGTGTGTATCCCTCATTTTCTCCATCATTCCCCTGCTGTTGGGCATGTAGGCTGGTTCAACCTCCTGGCTATTGTGAACACTGCAGCTGTAACGAGGTTGTGCTAGTGTCTCTGTAGCACGACGGCTTGGATCCCTTCTGGCGTATGCTCAGTGTGCTATGTCTGGAAAGCATGGTAGGTCTACTTTGAGCTTTCTGAGGGACCTCCACATGGATTCCCAGAGTGGCTGCACCAGTATCTACAGGCTCTTTTCCCCTCAGCATCCCTGCTAGCATTACTGCTGTTTGTCTTGCTGAGGACTATGGGAAGCTTGAGATAACCTCTGAAACCTTGGTTTTGCAATGGAACTAAACGTTCAAATAGAAATACTTTTAAAATCCCATAAACTCAAAATTCATGCTTTAAAGACTTATTTATTTTTATTCATTTGTCTACACGTACATGCCCGTATGGGTATGAATACATTTGGAGGCCAGAAGGGAGTGTTGGATCCCCTGAAGCTGGAGTTACAGGCAGTTTTAAGCCACCTGACATGGCTATTAGGAACGAAAAGTTAGATCCTCAGGAACTACAGTAATCCTCTTAACCATCGAGCCATCACCCCAGCCCTCCAAATTCTGATGTATAGTCTGTCCTCACCTCATGGTCTAAAGTTTACTTGGACATTAATTGTTAGTCTGTCGTTTTTCAGAAGACAAAGTCAGTACATCCTCATCAGGTACATACAGAAAATAGATGTCTCTAGAGGAGCTGCTGTGTACCCTTCTATGGAAGCTGTCTTTTGAGATGTCCCTAGAAGGGCTGTCTCTGCTCCTGAAAGAATAGGGTAGAAATCACCAGCCATTGTTGTTGTTGCTAAACTGCTGCTTGGAAATGTCCTTGGGAAATTGGTGACAAAATCAGAAACGAATCCCTCACAAACATATTTACATTCTACGTCATATAGTCCTGAGAAATGCCAGCATTGGTGACCTATGTGATCATAAATGACCTAGTCATAAAAGGACTAGGTCATCCTTGTGGGACTGGCTGGCTTTGGTGTTCTCAGTTTCTGTCATTTATTTCTCTCTAAGCATGTGTGCACATCCATTCTGCCTCATGCTCTCAGAGGCAGAAACAAATTTTCTATTATAAAGATATGAGATTTGGAGTGAGGAGAATAAACAAGTTACTCTTCTCTCTGCAGATGAAAACTTGAAGAAGTCCAGTGTCCCTCTAACACCTCCTCCCAGGGAAGATGCCCTAGGCTAGAACTTTTTAATATCCTCAGGAGTCAACCAAAGTATATTTTGAAAAAGCATATTCTTTGGCTGATTTTCTAGTATATAGAGAATAATATATACTAGATATTTATATACTATATAATATATATTTATTGTTTTCAAATAATAAAACCACAGTTGGCACACCAAAGTCTTTAGTAGTTATGAGTCATGGATACTCATCTTTAAATATGTGCACATGCCCAGTCTGCTCTCCCCTTTTGGGGGCATCACATGGTCAGATTTCAGGACCAGGTGGAAACTATTTGGGAAAAAACTGCTGTATTAAACATGTAAACATTTTAGTGACATTATTCTCTAAAGCCATAACTATTGGGTAGCATTTAAATGGCAATAGGTATCGGATAGGTGGAAATGAGATGGCAATTTAATAATACTGCCCTATTTTGTATAATGTACAGGAGACATGAGAACCATAGATTGCGACATCAAAGGATTCTATTGAGAGCAAATCTTCCATGAATACTGCAGGCTAGCTGGGTATCTTTTCCTGGCAGAGTGTTCTTTACAACTGAGAAGAAAATAATTACATTTTTAAAATTTTATTTCTGTGTATATGTGTGTGCATATGTGGTGAATGTAATTATGATATGAGTGCATATACATCTGTGGGCATAGATGAACACATACCATGGAAGTCAAAGGACAACTTGATATAAGTGCATATGCATCTGTGAGCATAGATGTGGCTATACCATGGAAGTCGAAGGGCAACCTGATATGAGTGCATATACATCTGTGGGCACAGATGTGCATATACCATTGAAGTAGAAGGGCAGCCTCTGGTGTTGGCCCTCAGTTTCCACTTTCTTTGAGACAGGGTCTATGTTGTTGTTAGCGACTGTGTATGACAGGCCAGCTGGCCAAAAGGCTTCAGGGCATCCTCATGTCTCCACCTCCCATCTCAGTTGACATGGGGTCTGGTAATTCAGACTCAGTTCCTCACATGTGTATGGCAAGTTCTTTACCCACTGAGCCATTGTCTCAGCCTAAGAATAAAATTTAAGTAGAGCAAGAGAGAGATTTGAGATTAGACCTGTGGGAAAGCTCTGCTGAAGAAGGAGATCAGACCTCAATTCACAAGATGCCATGCCACCCCTGGAGTACACTCAGATCTTTATGCATTGTGCCCTTTGTGCCTCTCTCTCTGCTTAAAATGGTGTTTTTCTCTATTCAGCATATTAGGCTGTACTTTGTCATTTTGCTCAGCAATGTTACTTCCTTGGGGACACCATCTCTGAGTGTTACAGTGTTGTGAGACTGCTTGGGTCTCTGCCACACTGCCCTGTTCAATTTCTTTAAGTATGATTTCCACCTGCAGTTTTATGATCCATTCATCATAGCTATTGCCCAGCTTCTCTTCTCCTGAAATATTCTGCCCTCCATTTCTCCGTGGGCTTGGCATTTTGAAATCTGAGTCAGTGTCAAAGTTTTGAGAATTAGAAATGGCTGGTTTATCTACAACTCTCTAAAGATACATTTCACAGGACCGTAAGCATACTGCTTATTGTTTCCTAGTGCTCAGATGAGTATCTAGCATAGAGTTCCGACATTAATTCAATCATTTAAATCAATGTATAACTGTATGTAATCTTCTAAGAGTGGTTGTGGGATAATCTCTTTTGGTGATAATTTAATAATTTCCCACTTCATTCTTAAAACCTTTCTGGGGCTAGAGTTGAATGTGAGAGTTGGCATTGGTCTACCACAAGAGGTTCTACCATATCAAAGTTCCTCATTTTTTCTTTTATTATCTTTTTATTGAAAAAATTAATATATTTTGATCAGGTTTTCCCCTCCCTGAACTTTTCTCTAATCCTACTCACATTGCTACCCACCCAGCTTTGTGTTCTTAAGTTTCTCATTTTACAGAAAGAAACTGAGCCAGGAGGGGATAGCCTGAGTTAAGGCTATACAGAGGGCCTGGCTTGGAGGCTTTCAAGTCCATCCTTTTTAACTGACCCACACCACTGCCCAAGATAACAGTCTCAAAGCCACAATAGTGGATGGTTGCTCCATATTCTAAAAGATCTTTTCTTTTTCTGGAGGCTACTGTATCTCTTAACATTGTGGAAGCACCCTGAACATGAACATTTCCAGTAAATAATGAGGAAGCGTTTTGTTCAGCAGAGACACTTATGGTTCTTTTCAATTTCAGATCCTTAAATGTTCTGTGAGAATCATCTCCATGTCTTAGGGCTCCAGTTAGATTTCAGTATATAAAAAGCAGCTCACCTCTTAAAGTGACTGCATGATGATCTTAGCCCCCTTTCTCTTTTATTTTACTTCGCTATAAAAGGAAGCTATTATTCCCTCAGAGCAGAGCATGGGAGAGAAACGGGCAGTTTAGCTAACACATGAGATGTAGCTCAGATCAAAAGATTAAACCCAACAGTTTCCTGAGATGCTAATGATCTTAAGATTTTACCATCTTGAGGGAGTTCAGTTGAGGTATGATTCACAATGTATCTGATTAAGGAGACTTAGGCAAAAGTCACAAACCCTTTTTAAGGGTATAATAATAATCAGAAGTGTCTAGAATACAAGTGCGTGTCACTGTAGTGTTTTAGAAAAAAATCAACCTCCAAAAGCAACATTTCTCACCATTTATTGTGGTTATGAATCATCTGGGATCTTAATAAGATGGAGGCTCTGATCCAGCAGTTCTGGATCCTATATCTCTAACTCATCCTCAAGAGACATGTAAAATACTTGCTGCTCCAGGAATACTACAACTTGCATAATAAGAGTGCACCTCACCGTGCATATAGTAGCCATTTGCCCACCTATCTATTTCAAACAATCAAGTAAAATATAACAATTCACTTCCTTAGTCACAGCAGCCACATTTCAAGTGTTCTCTCAAAGAAAAAGCACAGTTTTTAAAAGAGATTTATTTTTCTATGTGTGAGTGTTTTGTGTGTGAACCCCCAAGACCGTGTTAATAAAATCAACCTTGGATCAGGGGCAGATGGAGCCAGCAACTAGTTGACAGGAATTTGCCATAGAGAATATGAAGGAGCCGGGAATACAGATAGAGAGATGCACAGGAAGGAGGAGGGAGAGACTTGGGGTTTCATGAGGGTGTTTTTGGTTTGGGGTAGCTGGAGAGACACACTCTTGCTGGAGCTCCAGCCAAAAAAGAAGGTCAGCTGGTTGCTTCTTGGTCTCTCTGAGCTAGCAGGTTTTCACCCCAACATGACTCCCCAGTCTTTATTAGTAAATGGAATGATAGAGGTTTAGTTAAAAATTACATTTGATGGCAGCAACTGAACCCCGTTGCTGGCTTTCAGAAATCCTGTCAGGCCCTAGTCTGAGCAGCAGGGCACTGACTACAGGGCCTCAGGCCACAGACAGTAGTTAAAATATCAGTAGACTTAGGTGTAGTCACTAAGCCAACAGAAAAATTAACACCCTAAGCACATTTTTTAAAGATTTATTTATTTTTACTTTATGTGTATGACTATTTTGTCTGCATATGTGCACCATGTTTGTGTCGGTGGCTATGGGAAACAGAAGAAGGCATTGGATCCATTGTAACAAAAGTTACAGGTGATAATGAGCAGCATTGTGGGTGCTGGGAACCAAACATAGATCTTCTTCAAGAGCAGCAAGGGCTCTTAACTGCTGAACCATCTTTTCAGCCCCCAAAGTACAATTTATTAAATAATTCCTAGTCTCAGTTATTTCCCTTCACAAACTTTGTAGCAATTAGGATCTTAAGAGACTTGACAAAGCATTCAGCGAATAAGAGATTTCAAGATGGACGTAGTCAACACTGAGCATTTACTAGGATGAAACGAAATAAGTTACCTTAAAAACTGTCCACTAATGATGGAGATGTGCTCAGAGTAAAAGAATCATTGACGCTACAAAAATATAGGCTCACAGGAGGGGTTTTAAGATGGAAGCTTTTTGCTTATTTATGATAAAACTAACAAATGCCTGTCTTATACAAGCCGTGGAGATTAGTGAGGGCTGTCCAATCAAAATGGGCCCGCAGTGGTGACCTACTTTTCACATTGATAGTTCAAAGAACTCAAAGAAATTCCCTTATCCATTAAGGATTCCATCTCCAATCCTGTAGGTCCTGAGCTTTCAGAGAAATCTCACAGTTCCTTCTATCTAAGTAGAAAAATAATTACTGTGTTTTGATTACACCAGTGACTCCAGAACTCCAGGTTCTTTTTCAATTGGAATGAAGAACAATTTCACTAATCACATTTAACTCAAAATTTCACAAGTCCCTTTAAAAATAAATCTTTTCAAGGAAAGCTCAAAGACTATAGGATTTTGCCAGTCCAAACTGGACACCTTGTTCAGAACATTAAAAGCTGTTGTAATTAAGTGCACAGGCCAGCCTCCTTTCGAAGGGAATAAAAATCACATCATTTGCCCTTGTATTAGTAAATGAAAAAGCACAGCAAAGCTTACAGTCCTTGGTGATGTATCACATTTTTTCCACTGCTGCAGCATGAAAGCCCACTCAAGAAAGCTGGCATCATCACAGGGAGACAGGGTTTAATTTCCCCGGGGCAATGTGCTGCCTCAGATACTCTTAGAATATTGCCTTCGATATGGCTCCAAATTCCTACCAGACCATTGTATCACTGTGTTATGCAATGGACAGTTTGACATGCCGCTTGAATTGGACTCTTGAGGCAAATGGGCCAACTGGAATTTGGGTTCAGATAGGTACTGTGTGACTTCGCACAAAACCCAGAATCCTTGAATCCTTTTATTTTAAAAATAGGCAGTACATAATCTTGTTTCCTGGGTTAAGGTTTTTTTTTCAAAGGAAGAAATGTGAATCTGACAGGCACAACAAATGTGTCATGGTTTCCTAGGATGATAATGTGGTATTGCCCTCTCTCATTCTCTAAGCCTTCTTTAAGTGCACAGCTAGTGGTTGTTTTCCCTTAAGGAATGAGGAAATACACATATGACTCAATGGTGGTTCCATATGGTCCTCGGGGATGCCATAGCTAAGTTTGGCTCAAAAGTAGGCACTAGAGAGAGAATGGGACAGGAAATGGACCCCATAAAGGAGATGCTTCAGGAAGCTACTCCTCAGAGAGGCAGCTAGGTAGAAGGTAGCAGGTTCACAGAGTGACAGACTCAGAAAGCCTGGATCTGGGAAGAGGAAGGAAGCAGGTGGAAACAAGATGGTGGATGTAGGGAGGCAGGTAGAGGCAATGATTCTGAAATGTCTTCATTCGTGCACAAGGAAGTGAAAGAATAGGCAGAGAGTTAGGCAAAACTTCAGAGCTTTGACCCAAGTTAGCCACTTGCATGGCTGACAGCATGGTAGTTCCTTATCACCTGTGAAGAACACTTTTGATTAGATCATGTTACTACAATGTCAGAAGACCTGGTCTTTAGTGGCATCATTTTTCTAAGCATTAGGGTACCACACAAAGGGTCCTGAATGACCTGTATGGACACCTAAAAACAGGAGCTGATATTCTAGACTCTAGAGCAAAGTAGAAGCAGGGTCAGAGCTTGGCAGATAAAATCCATTAACTCAGAAACTAGCAAGATGTATTTGTGTCACACATGTCCTCCCTTCAATCCAGCCTGATTATGGTCTGAGAATTATAGCACAAGGTACAGACTTAAGATACAGAAACAACTGTGGAAAAATCTGGGTTGTGGAAATGCACCATAGAGATAACGGCCCCAATTAGTGTTTATAATTAAGAGATGTCTTCACATAACAACACAAATACTATCTTCCTATGGATAAGAACTTTTTATTCTACATAACCAGAAGTGATGACTCCAAGATAAGTTACCCCAGACCACACAAGGATGGCAGAACTCAGGGTTGCTTGTCCTGTGATCTTTGTTCACTTTGTTTTTTAAGACCAAGAAGGAAGAGGAAGAGGAGAAGGAGCAGGAAGAAGAAGAAGAAAGAATGAGGCTGGAGAGGTGGTTTGGTAGTTAAGAGTGCTTACTGCTCTTTCAGAGGACTCGGGTTCTGTTTTCAGCACCAACATGGCAGCTCACAGCTGCCTGTAACTTCAGGTCCAGGGGAATCTGATGCTCTCTTCCAGCCTCCCCAGGCACTAGACACTCATGTGGTGCACAAAGAGACATGCAGGCAAACACTCATGTGTGGAAAAATAAATAACCCGTTTAAAAGAAGAAAAAAGGAAGAGGAGGAAGAGGAGGGATTGGTTATGTTGATTTTTTTTTACTAGCAATAATTTCTCTCCCCATATATACATATATATGTCAGGTAGTTCATTTTACACAAAAGAAAAATAGGTAAAGGTCACAACATTGATTTCTATGTGGGCTGTTAAATAATGTGACCCATATCCTCTATGTCAGAGCTTCTTCATAAAATCTAGTGAGGACGATGGACTCTAGGCTGAAAATGTATGCCCATGAAGCATATACAAAACTTGTCAAATAATTTCAGGAGACCCAAGGGCTTCAGAGGCAAGAAGACAGTGAACTGTTCTCAAGAGAGTCACACTTGCCTGTTTGGTTTCCAGTGATATTCTACTGGTTATGTACATGTACATCTTCCCTTTACTCTTCAGAAGACCTTGGCATCAAGGTTTCCAGTGGTGGTACTGGGACACGAGCCCACCCACAAAACCTTCAGTCTACAACCTGTCCTGCCTGCAAGATATGCTGGGGCAATGGTGGCTCAGAACTTGTGGGAGTGACTAACCAATGACTGGTCTAACTTGGGGCCCACACCATGAGAGGGAGCCCATGCCTGACACTGGTTGGATAGCCAGGAACTGGAAGCTGGATGGCCCAGAAATCTAGGGTAGAACCAAACATGACTAGCAAACAAACACACAAAGAGAGAGAGAGAGAGAGAGAGAGAGAGAGAGAGAGAGAGAGAGAGAGTCAGTGAAAAGATTCTTAATGATATACTGCTATAATAATAGATGGATGTCTATCTCAATCATTATCAGAGAGGCTTCTTCCAACAACTGATGGGAGAAGACACAGAAACCTACAGCCAAATATTAGGTGGAGCTCTGGAGCTCGGGGAACCCTAAAGAAGAGGGAGAGGAAGGATTGTAGGAGCCAGAGGGAGCTATGACACCAGTAGAACACGACCCATAGAATCAACTAAGCAGGGCCCACAGGGGCTCACAGGGGCTCACAGAGACTGAATCAGCAATCACGGAGCCTGCATGGGTCTTCACCAGGTCTGCTGCATACATTCTGTGGTGGTTAGCTTGAGGTTTTTGTTCGACTTCTAACAGTGGGATTTGGAGTGTCTCTGACTCTTTTTGTATGCTCTTGGGACCCTTTTCCTCTTACTGGTTGTGTTGTCCAGCCTTGACATGAGGGTTTATGCCTAGTCTAATTGAATCTTGTTATGCCATGTTCACTTGATACCCCTGGAAGGCCTGTTCTTTTCTGAAGGAAAGCAGAGGAGCAGTGGACATGGGGGAGTGAGAGAAGGTAGGAGGCAACTGGGAGGAGGGGAAACTGCAGTCAGAAGTATTGTATGAGAGAAGAACAAATAAGAAAGAAAGAGGAGAGAAAGAAAGAAAGAAAGAAAGAAAGAAAGGAAGGAAGGAAGGAAGGAAGGAAGGGAAGAAGAGAGAGAAGGAAAGAGAGGAAGGAAGGAAGGAAGGAAAGGACAGATGGACAGAAGGAAGAAAGGAAAAAAGTAAGGAAGGAAGGAAGGAAGGAAGGAAGGAAGGAAGGAAGGAAAGAAGGAAACCTTGCCACCTAAACAGGAAAAGTAATCATGTCATGTGATCACCAATGTCCTTTTTTAACCATGGTTTTTTATTTCAGACATGGTTTTGCAAAATAGAAACTTGAGTATGCTAGGAGATGTCTTTTTCTCAAACATATAATAGGAACATCAACTCTAACCCTGGGTTTGAGTTCTGCTGTGTAGCTTCTGAAAGCTTGGTCTTCAGTGATCTGAATATCCAAGGATACATAGTAGAGCACTGCTCCAGATCCTGCAGACAAAGTGAGGAATGGGGTTTAGTTCCTTCTCCCAAGAAAAGCAGAATCTTGAGGCCTGTGGGTGTTGAAGCTGAACACCAGCTGATATTAGTTCATGATTCTCTATTCTTCAGCAAACTTCAGGTCTCACCAAGACTGTACTCTTTTTCTAGGTGGTTTCTGCTTCCTGTGTCTGCGAGATTTTCTTTCCATTAGTATCAAGTGATTTTCTCCCACAACAGTGCAGAGTCTGAGCACAAGCTTCCAGCAGACACTTAGCCTGATCATGTCTCTGTCAGCTTCTGGTTATATGGTCAGACCAGCCATTTAACTGCTCTGGCTTTTACTTGCAACCCCTGGAATCAGTGAATAGTAAAAAGGACAAATAAAAAGAGAAAATTTCTCTTTAAATCTATATATGCATATACTTCATACTATATTTATACATTCTGTATGCAAATTACCACCCATATTCCATTGCCAATAACACAGCCGCCTTTCTCACTCAAGCTTAGAGAAGCATTATAATCTTCAATAAAGCTATCCAGGCAGACAGTGCCTTTCCAGTGCGCTCAAGATGAACTTTTCTTTGAGGTAGCAACTATTGTCAAAACCAGCATTAATTATTATCAATATTTTTGTCACTCTGAATTGTCTTGAGTATCATCTTGTTCCTTCCTGTGAATAGAAAAACTCATACTGAGCAATGATTTGGGGTTACATGAAACAAAGATGAACGTTTTTTGAGATCCTGGGTAGCTGATGAAATCACCAAGCCTTGTAACAGAGTGAGAAGTATCACATTTCCTGTTATGCAGACCTGACTAGGGATATGTAGACTTCTCTATTCTTTTACATTTAGATTTGTGTACCTAGATATGTTATTAATTTTAAATTTTAATCAAATTCACTGAGAGAGAAAGAATGTCTAATTAAAATGCCCTCAACGTTTTTGTTAAAATTATTAAAGTAAGAACATAGCTTATTAAGACCCAGGGGGTGTTTCAGATAAATGCTCTATTGAACTAACTCAAAAAGTCAAAAGGAGTGATTGCAATCTCTTAAAAAATTATAGAATTTCTCTAGGAAAATGGTTCTCTTTGAAATAATAATCTTAAGATCTTCCCTGAGACATGAAAAAAAATATTATCAAAAAGAGCTTCCTAATGGAACCTAAGCACCATAGTTTTATCTGAATAAATGCTAAGCTGTTAGCTGAAGGATATGAATATTCATATGCTAGTGCCAACCTCTCATCCATCCAAAGTTTTCTATTGCCTCATCTTACTGTATCTGCAAATGCAGGTAATTAGCACTTCTGCCCAATCTATCTGTTCTCTACACTCACAGACCCTCTTTAAAGCCATCCAGGCTTGTATATTTTGAACAATGAGCCAACGTTTCCCTCTTGCAGATGCTACCCAGACTCAATCAAGCACTGGCTTCCTTTGATAAACTAGCATTTCCAACTTGTCATGAATTTCCATAGTGATGCTGGAAGTTGAATATTGTAGGCTACTGTTGTGAAGAAGAGTTTAAAGTCTGGAAGAATCCACAAACTGGCTGGAAATTCACACTTAGAAATGGCTGACAGAGGATACAAATCAGAGTCATTCTTTCATCCACTCAGTCATTCCTTCAATGTGTTTATTGAATGCCACTAAGATCTATATAATAATAGCAATTGAAGCTTAAAATTAAAAAAAAAACTTTCCTTTACGATATTTATTTGCAGTGAAGGGGATAGAAAGAGAATAAGAGAGTAAGGAATAGATTATACAGTGTGGGGCGATAAAACATCAAAGACCATAAAGTAGCCAAAAGGGTAGTGGATGGGAGCTGCAGCTTTCAAGAGAAAAATCATTGTCTTTGTGGATGTGGCACTGGAGCAGTTGTGGATGATGTGAAGGAGCCAGCCAGCTGAGAAAGTGCACATCATCAGAGCAAAAGCAAATGCAACGCTCCCAGGCCTAAACAAACAAAAATAACAGATCAGGATTCAGTGACGGTGGGGGTAGACTCGGATGGAAAGTTAGTAAAATTTCAGTGGACACTGACAAGGTTTGATTTATGCTTTTAAATAATAAATGATTCTTTAAAGGAATTATAACAGTCAAAATAGGCAGAAGGAGGCTGTCCTGTTAGCCCAAATAGGCAGTAGCAGTGAACTTGGGGAGAATGATGACCTAAGGGTCATGCTTCAAAGGCAGAGTCAGTGTTGGCAAGTAGAATACCTGCAGGGGTAAAACAGAGGGGTTGTTGCCTCTTAGTTGCAGATCCACTCCTGTTCTGTGGTAAGGCTAGAACATTTCTCCCTTGCCAATAGGCATGGTACTAAACTCAGCATCTCCACTGTAAGATGCCGATGAGACATGGGAGGAACAGGCTGCCTCACTACTTTTGTAGCTGGTCCTCACAAAGTCTCCTGTAATCATAAACACCACATCTGTGGGCATCTTCCCCTTCACCTCAATGCATGGCTCCCTAGGATATCCAAAGCCTTGGGTGGATTCCCAGCATGGTCTCAGACCCACTTTATCCCCTGGAACATGCTGCCATGACACCTTTCCTTAAGGCTTTCTACAGAATTCCATCAACACATCAGCACTGATGAAGAACACTTTCCTTATCCAGTGGGTGTTGCAGAGACCCTCTGCTACATTCTTTCAATCAAGGTTGAATTTCAATCCATGGTGGTGATGGTGGTGGTGGTGGTGGTGGTGGTGGTGGTGGTGGTGGTGGTGGTGGTGGTAGTGGTGGTGGAGGTGGTGGTGGAGGTGGAGGTGGTGG
>CABHPH010142045.1:0-13791 GCA_902168325.1 Peromyscus nudipes | reverse complement strand
TCTATTTACTGTATTCTTTAGTATTCTACTTCTCAACAACTAAGTTCTTTAGTACTCTAGTCTTCTACGATTCCTAATGACATTATACTCAGTTTTCCCTTGTGAAGTACATGTGGTCTCCATTTCCTGATTGGACCTTGATGAATACAAAGAACATTAAGAAAAGTTTCTTGATATTTTGTCTGAGCACATCGGTAAAATGTAGTGCCAATTTCTGTGATGAGCAAGGCCAGAGGAGGAGAAAAATCAAGTTTTCTACTCTGGTTACTAGACTGAAACTTTCTATGATTATAAATGATGGTTTCCAGTTGGCTGTTCTGTGTGGCTAGAATTCAGGGTAGAGGACAAGGCAAGAACTATAACTTGGAGAAATCAGTATATGGTTAACATTTATAGCCATGAGTTGTGCGATGTCTCTTCTGGAAGTGGCAGGAAAATCACTGAAGACTGAGCCCTGTGTCACTCTAAACTTTAAAGACAGGGTAGAAATTGAAATTAAATACCTCAAGTGGAAGGAGAAAAAAGGACTTAAGAACAAGAGTTTCTAAGAACTAAAAGAAGTAGTTGATGGAAAGAGACCATTTTATCATCTCTTTATTTGAAACTAAGATGAAGACTCCTAGTTAACCACCAAATTAGTAAACTGATGTCATCAAAAACATTGACAATTTGGCCGGGCAGTGGTGGCACACGCCTTTAATCCCAGCACTCGAGAGGCAGAGGCAGGCAGATCTCTGTCAGTTCGAGGCCAGCCTGGACTACAGCATGAGTTCCAGGAAAGGCGCAAAGCTACACAAAGAAACCCTGTCTCGAAAAATCAAAAACAAACAAACAAATAAATAAATAAATAAATAAATAAATAAATAAATAAATAAATTGACAAATCCTATCGTGGAGTAGGGTGTCCAAACAACTGTGGGACTGGACTAAAGAACTGATGGGTGGTGAGGAGCTGATCACAGAAGGCACACAGCATTTTTGAAACTTTTGTTACACAGTGCTTATGGAGGAAGCAAAGTAGTGAGCCAACACTAAGCGTAGGGAGTAGCTGCATGCCATGAATTACTCCAACATCTTTTATATGCATGTTGAAATTAAAAAATGCAGGGGGTGGGGTGGTAAAATACTACTCCAGGAAACTGAGAAGATGCACCGGGAACGATAAAAAAAACAATGGAGCTGCTACTATAACATTCGTAATTGTGTGGTTTCATATTTTAAAGCATTTTTACTTTAAAAGAATGATCTACATTGATCTTTTGGAGCTGTGTCTTACATTTAAGAATACAAAGAGATTATATTCCTTAAAAGAATCATAGTAGAGTGATCCGATTGCATCATACACCATAGCTGTTTGATGATTTTATTTAACTTAATTAATCTGAAACAAATGTGTGAAAGCTGCATTTCCAGCTTTCTTGCTCCTTGCCAAGCTGGAAGTTATTCAGACCAGGCCCTTCTGTGACCCCACCCACAGCACAGTTCACGTCAAGCACATTTTCACCCTGTCAGGCCTTTTAAAGAACATTCAAACATTGCATGCCAGCTGGAACAAGCCATGCTTTGACGGGCATCATATTTTTAATCTTTTAATATTGACAAGAGGCAGGCTTTATTTTTAAAAATGAAATACATCACAAGTCGATTATTCCAAAGCAGTTCAGCATATGCTCTATTTTTTAATGTTTACAATGATATTCAATCTCAAATACCATTGGCAGGTTTTCTGAAGCAATATGACAGCTGGGATAATGTTGCCAACAGAAACAGCAGACACAGGCTCTTTTTATCTCCATTGAATCCTAAGATTGGGTAAAGGGTATCAGGCCAAAGACTTCTTTTCTAACTAACTGACTGATGTTGTCAACACAATTATCTGTCTGTGGTTCTTCCCACAATCACCATCTCACAGGTCACATAACTATAATCTCATAATCATTAATTATTATATTTCTACAATGCTGTGATAGAAATACAATGATTTATAAAAATACATTATACAAAATGATATTCAATGTATTTCACCTTAAGAAAGAGTCACTTCAAGCCGAGCAGTGGTAGCACATGCCTTTAATCCCAGCACTCAGGAGGCAGAGGCAGGCGGATCTCTGTGAGTTCGAGGCCAGCCTGGTCTACCAAGTGAGTTCCAGGAGAGGCGCAAAGCTACACAGAGAAACCCTGTCTCAAAAAACAAAAACAAACAAAAAAGAGTCACTTCATGGTTATTCTATTTCTCAGTTTCCTCAATAGATAAACGAAACTCTTACTATGGACAAGCACCTCTCATCTGCAGATCCATATGCTACTTAGACGCTCATTGTCATTGGGTAGTGGAGGCTTATATACAAGGACCAAACAGCTTTCCAACCCCAGAGTCGTTCTAGATGCACTGAGCTGTCCACTGAACACAACACTATTAATAACCTTAAACAAGAGGCCACAGGCCTGGGAGATTTTTCTATAGTCCTGGCTACTGACACCGATGATTGTCAGTCCAGCTTCCTGCCTTGATAAGAATTTGCTAAGAAGCCACGGCAAAGCACGCCAATGGAGACAGAAAGCAGTTGGCATTGAATCATGGGAACTACCCGAATGATAAAGGAAAGCACTATGAAAAGAGTTCTCTATGACAGAAAGAAATAGTGGACAATATCGGTTAGTTTTGAACTACTCATAAAATTCCAAATACATGTGTCTTGTAGAATAGGAGGTTAAAGTCAAAATTATGTCAGTAGTTTATGATAAAATCTGAGATGGTGAGAGAGGGGAATTTTATAAAACTAAACATGTAATAAAAATTCATGAAAGCTAAGATTTGGTGATGGTTCCAAAATGGAGGGGAAGATAATTCAGAAAATGTATCTGGCTCTTTTCTCATTCTTACTGATACAGACAAGGAAACATTAGCATGGTTAGGAGTGGGAAGGTGCAGAAGACAAGCCTGAAAGGTGGAATACTAAGGATATGGCCTTTCTGCTGCAGGAACTGTGAAAGAACTGTCCCCCCAGACTTGATGCTTAGTGTGTCGTACTTTAAAAGAAATGTGGGTTTGTTAGCACTTTGCTTCCTGCAAAGATGACTGCTGAGGAAGTAGAGCTGGCCTTATGCTGGAGAAGACCCTGGTGTTGAAGAAGCAATGTTTCTGAGGTGATTTCTGCTGAGGTCAAGAGAAAAGTGTCCCCAAAATATCTTCATTAGCATATGAACATACACAACAATTTACCTGTTTGCAGAGCTTATAACTATAGTTTTCATCAAAATCCAACAGGTATTAATTTCCCCACCTTCCACTCTAACCCTTCATTTTCTGGCCCATACTCTATGAAAGAACATAGTTAATTCTTTTGTAATTATTTTACTTTTACTGATGAATGTTTCACTTTCATGGATTTAATGGTATTTTTTTTCTGTCTTTAAAATTTAAAACATATTCAAATGTAAGATTGCCACTGTTTCACAGCTACTGGTCCACAGTTCATGAGTTCCCACTAGTTTGGTTTGCCACTGTTTACTTGCCTTATACTCAAAGAATCCTTGGTAGAAAGACTTTGTACAGATGGACTCTGGATATTCCTTTATCATGTCTATGCTCTGTCTCCATGTATTCAGTTCTCAAATGTGAAAGTTCCTGTTATATATATCAAAATTCCTAATTATTAACAATTAAGCCTGAAAACCATATAACTTCTAATTGACTTGCACCTGTTTTCAGTGGTAGGCCCACTACCAAGAAGAATGCTGTTTGTAATTTGGGAAAGAGATGGACAGATCAGGGGATATGGTAGACAATCAGATTGTCATGAAACATGTGCTTTATGTACAGAACTGGACATCATTCAAGGCTTTCTGGGCTTTCCTGAACTTGAGACTCTGTAGGCCTGCAAAAGACGGGCAGACCTGAAGAAGCGCTTCTTGGAGACAGATGTAGACTTTGGTCTTTATTTTTGACATTTGAAACAATGTTCTTCTGAGAATAAAAGAGACAATCTTGACTCCTCTAGAATTTAAGCAACTCTTTTCTTCATCCAAGGATGAGATTATTCTTCTTTAAAATGACTGGTCAAATGGGCAATCTTTGTACCAACACCATGCCTTCTATAAGATCTATGGTTCAGATTAAAAGAGAGGAAGAGTGAGTGAGGGCAAGAAGGAAGGAGGGGGGGAGTAAGGAAGGGAAGAGAAGTCATTCATTGCTAATAACATGAAATACTAATATATACTTAAAAAACATCATTCCCAACACCATCTTGCCTTTGTTTGAAGCATCTTCCATGTGTGTTCCTTTGGCTGCCTTCCCCATCAGCGTTTCCCATGAAGCTTCATGTTTCCCCAAAACCACTGAACAAGGTTCCTCTGAACCCTTATACCCTTAGCTTGGGGTTCTCCAAACAGTGTCTCATTTTCTCTAACAGCTGCCTCTACTCAGATTCTCCTGCTTTCTGATACATGTAATCCCCTTGCAGGGTGAGCTTTCTTGGTATTATCAAAATCGTCACTGTGGCCTTTTACCATGAAACTCTCCTCACCAGCTATTTCCAGGATGTACAATGAGCCTCTATCACAAGAAGGGGTTCTTTGTTCAATAGTGCCAGTGGGTGGGACAGGCTTGTTCTAGGCCTTGTCCCTCATCTTGTTAGAGATAAGTAAGCAAAAAATTTTCTGATCTAAGATGATAGCACCACAAATGTTCCTCTCACTGACTTTAGACCCCAAAGCTGATGAGAGTTTCCTGACACTCACCTTCAGAAAAATGGACATCATGGCCCAGGGATACAAATTTAATGGCAGTTTCTTGGAGGGGAATCTTGGAAGGCAAATATATTTCCTAAACCTCTTGATTCACTCTGCACAAAACTCATTCCATTTCAAATAAACAGAGTGGCTTTCTCTCTAGTTCAATGACCCTTTTACAAGAAAATTAAGTAAAGAACAACTGTTGACTAGGATGCCAGAAGCAATCTTTCTATGTCTACCTGTATCTCAACCACTGCCTTATCTTTGGGTCTAGAATCTATTGGACATTGATACTAAGCCAATCTGACAGTGATGATAGAGAAATGCCTTTTACTTAGCAACAAAGGAAACACAAACATGTCCTTGTCATTTTCCTAAAAATCACATTTAACAGACAGAAGAAAGGATCAAGGATTTTATCAACTCAGGGGAGTATTCCCAAGACATCAGCATACTTTTCCATGATCCTAATGTTCACACAGACAGAACCACCTTTACAACTGATCCTGTGCATCATAGATCACCTGGATCTCAGAGAACCACCTTAGCGGGGGTGGGGGGGGTGTGCACGCCTTTAATCCCAGCACTCGGGAGGCAGAGGCAGGTGGATCTCTGTGAGTTCGAGGCCAGCCTGGGCTACCAAGTGAGTTCCAGGAGAGGCACAAAGCTACACAGAGAAACCCTGTCTCGAAAAAACCAAAAAAAAAAAAAAAAAAAAAGAGAACCACCTTACTTTGTATCACAATATTAAATAACACTTTCCCATTCTCAAATGGAGTTTGAAGATAATGAATTTCATAACTTTCCTGTACTATATATAATAAATATAAGAAAAACTACATTTTTAGTTGTGTACTAACAAGAGAGACAAAATGAGGCAATATGATATTGACATCTCTATATTATTCCCACCTTAATACAACTGCTAAAATTATCATTTATGGCATGTATGTGTTGTATTTTAACATCATAAATGGTCTTGCTTGTTAATCATGTGACTTTTTAAAAAATAATAAACAACTCTTAGTACGGTTCTGAGGGAACCAGAATAAAATCTTTTCTTGATGTCCATGATAATTGTGTTTTCAAAAAAACTGGGTCAAAATATTATATGCTATGAAAACTGAATAAAACCCATTGGCTCCAATAATTACTCACATATATTCTACTTCCTACATGTCTGGGAGATTATTCAAATACACAGCAAGACAATATGACTCTTTTTAATGCAAGGCCAAATGTCTAATTCCTGATCTCATCACCAGATCCTACTAGTATTCCTTATAATGGTGACATCCAAAGTGGCCTTTGAGACTAATGTCAGTTCCCATTTTTACACCAACTAAATCAAAAGACTAGGCAACTTGAAAACTTTTCATTTATTCTGTGAAACCTGATCAATAAGGTACTATAAATTATGCAATGCTGCATTTCTATATTCTAGATAACACTTCTATATATATACCCATAGAAATATATGGGCCACTTATTATAATATTGAAAAATGTATAACTGCTTTGCATCAGTATATCTAAAGTCTGGAAGATATAATCCAGTCTATAAAAGTATGATGCAGAGTCTACACTTATAGTAGCCATAAGAAGAAAGCCCTCCTGAAACTTTCTCAAGTAAAGCTTATTTTAAATATTTCATCTATCTTTATTTTCTTATACATTTTGTGGATGTTACAAATTTTCTTAAAATGTTTATGAATCTTAGCAATGATCATACAAACTTTATGAGTCAAAGTGAGGAAAAAACTTAGAAAATAAATGGGAACAGAAAACAGGTAGTAAATGAAAGTAATGTTTTTTTAAAAAGAGATGGGAATGGAGAACTGAAATTTTAAAGAGGAAAAGTTAGAAAGAGTCAAATTTGCAGTGTGTTGCTACATGTTTTTTCTCCAGGATTAGTTGCTATGCCTTGGTAATTCCACTGAAACTCGAGTCTCACAGGGCACGTCTTGTGCCTCAGAGGAACTTGGGATCCTTGGAACAGCAGCAACTAACAAAAGCCTTTTAGATGTAAGGATGTCCCTTCTGGGAAGAAGAGCCCTGATGACTCACCTGTCCTTCTATTCACACCACTAATGACTTCAGGTTGTCTGGAGGCTTAAATATGGATATGGCTCAGTGCCCTGAAAACTGTCAAGATCATGAAACTGAGGGAGACAGAATAAGAGGAAAAGGCAAAAAGAAAACAAAGCCAATTAAGTACAAACCATAAACCCGTACATGAACTCAATCATGAATTCTTGAAATAAAAGTTTAATGCAGTTTAATATGCCATATGTCACAAGTTATGAATCAAATTGCAAAATGTCACTAAGAATTTGGCAAAGATAGTCATATGGTTTAATATTTTAAAGGATGGAATGGTATTACCTTCCAGCATATTTATTCATTCATTTTCAAACGTTTTCTAAGACTCTCTTAATGCAACCTAATCTCATGTATTCTAAATTAAGGACTATCCCATATTCTCCCCAGAAGTTCTTTTTGCTCAAAAATACAGGTTCTGTTTTAAAAACATATGATTTTTAAGAATGGAGTGCAACTTAAATACTACAGTGTAACTTCTTATCGTCAAATGGGGAAAATGCATTAACTGTGGACCAAGACATAAAAATTCTTTCAAAAACAGGAAAGGAAAAAAGGTTAATTATCCTGTATTGCCATTCATTTCACTGTGAGTAGGATACTGTCCAGGAGTGTTCTCTAAGTTAGACTTTCACCATTACTTCGGCATCTTAATAAGGTTAAGAAGAATTTTCAGAGAGTGTGATTGATGAGAGTTCATTACTCATGTCCTTAAACACAACCTTCAGAAGGGCAAGGCTAGAAAGCTTGTTAAAGCAGAAGTCCCAGTGCTCCCTCCAAAGTTAGGATACAGAAAAGTTTCTTACTCCTCCACTTGCCTGGCTATTTTGCCAGGCTGCTTATGTTGGTTGTGCCAATTTGTCTGGTACAACAAGTGGACTTGATCTCTTTGGAGCTGTTTGATAACCAGGGTTAGCCTTTGGAAGGAAAAGTGGACTGAAAATAACTCTTCATCTAACTGCAGCCCAAAGCCTGGCAGGGAAAACCATGTCTCAAACCAAGGAAGTCACCATACCCTGATAGAACTTCAGCATCCAGCAGACCTGTGTTTTCCAGATGGGGCAAGCAACCACTATGTTCGAAAATAATGCAATTGCAACTCCTCATAGGTTCACCACAACTGGTCTTTGCATGGACATCTTTTACACCAAGCACTTGGATACTTTTTAGTCCTTTTCTTTGTCTGGGCCAAGGCAAGGTTTTGATCCAGCAATGCAAAGCCATTCTTTCCTCCCTTGCTTATTCTCATTCCCAACAGGAAGAAATGAATGCTGTAGTAGTCTTGGCTAATAGCATAAAAGGCAATTCCATAGGTCAATAATCTTTTGCTTAACCCAATGGCTTCCTCCAAGGACGAAGAGCAGCAAATCATAGCAGCTGATGGCTGTTGTGCTTAAGAAGATTTCATTGTAAAATGCAACTTTGTTTTTACAGTTCTTGGAGTGTGCCACTACGTACAAGTAATAAATCCTGAAGAACTGGTAGGGAAGAAAACAAATAAGGATTATGCCTATAAAGAACAGATTTTTCAGCTGAGCCCAGAACTCCTGGTGGGATAGTAAGGAGTGGCGGAGCTTCCGAACCATGGACAATGTGATGAAGACTTGGAAACCCAAGAGAATCATCGCAATGGTTATGACAATAATGACTATTATATAGTTGACAACTTGTACATAATCACGGGCAAGTTCTTTATGGAATCTGAAGCAGTATTGGTCATTGTATTCTTCATTATTTCCATACTGAGAAACCACCAGGGGCACCACAATGACAATCACCAAAAGCCACATGGCAGTACTGGCAGCAACTGCATGCAGTTTTCTATAGAATTCTACTTTGTCTCTGCGCTTGAAGAAGATGAGGTACCTGATGACCAGTATCACCACGTAGAAGAGGAAGGTGAGGTACATGTGTATATGCAGCATGGCACTCACAAATTTGCAGAAGGGTAATCCAAATGTCCAAGTCCCCTTGATGAGGTATGCCAAGCGGAAAGGCACAGTCAGCAGGAATAACCCATGGACCACCACCAGGTTAATGACTGCCATGGTGGTCACTGAACGTGAGTTCATTTTCACCAGCAAGAACAGGATGGAGATGAGCCCTGCCAGCCCTCCAATGAGCACTATGAAGTAAAGCGAGGTTAAATGGTGCGCCAGTATAGGATCACAAGAGGAATTCTCAGAGGTATTAAATTTGTCCATTCTTCAAACATTGCCTGCAAAAGCAAAAAAAAAAAAAAAACACTAATGTATCTGGACAAAATTCCAAACCTTTATTCACAACTCCTCCAGGACACTGAGAAGGTGGCTCTGTAGTTTATCTGTCTTCATAGCATTACACTTCATATGCTTTAAGAATGAAGATAATACTGTCTGCATATTTGTAGTCTCTACGCCTAAAACTCCAAGCCATTTCATTAGTCTGTTTGATAATTATTATAACACAATACCACAGACTGAGTTTAGAAAAGAGGTTTATTTGGGCACACAGTTCTGACAGCTCAAGGTTAGGGGCCACATGTGATGATGTCCTTCTTTCTGGCAGAGTTTAGGGAGGTAACAGAACCCAGGGACTGTGAATGTGAATGTGTCTTTCCTAATCTCTCCCACTCTTGTCACAAAGTCATCAGGATTTAGTCATGAGGATTCTACCCCCAGAGACACAATTGGAATGCTGAGTGGCTAGTGAAGCAATGCAAAATATTTTTAGTATGGTTCCATTTCTCTAAGTCCTTCCAAGTAATCAGTAAATGACCCAAGGATAGTCATACTTAACTCTTTGAGAATGCTAATTTAACTGAAGCTCAGGGAAGTCAAAGCAACAGAGAGCTATACAAATACCTATCTGCTTTTCTCACGATAGTTTTAACATCATCCTCTATGAGACCTTGGATAAGTTCTTCCCCTGAAACATGACATGCCTCCCAAGTCTCTCATCTTGTATCTTCAAAAGCCTTGCAAATTTAAAAAGACCCACTCTTACTACTTGTTTAGACTCCTGAAAAACCCTCTTTATGAGTACGTAGTCCTCTCTAATCAATTCTCCAAATTCTTATTTTTATCATTTATGTTATGTTATGTGTAAGAGAGTTTTGCCTGCATCTATGTATGTGTACCACATGAGTGCTTGGAAGCCAGAAGAGGATGTCAGATCCCGAGTTAACTGGAGTCCCAGATGGTGATGGGAATTGAACCCAGGTCCTATGGAAGTACAGTCAGTGTTCTTTTTAACTGCTAAGCCTTTTCTCCAGCCCTCCATATTCTTCATTCATTATCAGTAAGAATTTTTAAATCTTTGGATTTTACTACACAAGTCATATCCAATTTCCTATTTAAATCTTTCAGTGGCTTCTCATCTAAAAAAAAATATCCTTAAATCCAGCATGAAATTCTCAAAGAATTAATAAAAATATAATTTTAAAAATTCAGAATGTCCTGGATTACACTGCTTGAATTTTGCTGGTTAAGAGGAAGAAAAAAAGGTTACTCAAGCCTTGCATTCTGACTTGAACAGTTGCATAATAATGATAATATCTAAGGTATTTGTTTACTGACATTAGGAAAAGTAGAACTGAGCAGGAATAGTAATGAAATCATTTGCTGGGAATCTGACATTTATAACACATTTGCAATTATTCTTAATGCTTTTCTGAACACCTCTTCAAACAATGTATTCTTACCCAAATTATAAACCAATTTATTAAAACAAATGATATACACAATGTTGATGAATCTCAAAAGCTTTGTATAAATCACGTATATTCTCAGTTAGGTGACAGTGCTTCTAAAGGTCCAAGAAAAGGTTAATGAAGTGTATTTTTTATTATTCTATGAAGTGTATTATTTATTATTCTATGTATCAAGCAGATATGTGTACAGTGACTAACAGACACACAGATAGACTAAATTTTCAGAGGAACAGGGAAGAAAATTAGAAAAATAAAAACCTCTAAAAATATTTTCTAGAGAAATAATAATTTATAAAAAGTTGAGAAACCATAGTAATACAAGATGCCATAAAAGCTGTGTATTGTATGATTTCTTTTTCTCGAAAATTCAAAACTAATGTGAGAGAAAATCGATACATGTAGCCTAACTTGTAAGGGAAGAGGTGAGGTGGGCTTTAAAGAGGTATATAGAATGCTGGGGTGATGGATGAGTCACTGAACTGTACACCTCAAATGACCAATGCCCGTGTATTTCCTTCACCCCTATTAATATATAATGACATTCTAACCCACAGAGACCCTCTGTTTTTGTGAGCACAGAAAACACCTTCGGAGAGCTGTGGCCCACTTAACCATATTTCCCCGGAAGCTCTGAAAAGTTTACTGTTGTATTATGTAATCTCAGGACTTGCCTTCACTTTTTCACTGTAAAAGGGCGGTTCTATGCAATAGAAATAATTTTGTTTTCATCTGAGTCAAGCGTAGACGCGCCGCCAACACTTCTGTTCATCATTTCCTTGTGCTATTAGCCTTCTAAGACTGGTCCTGAAAGAAAAGAGTAAAATCAATAGTGTGTCACTTGAATCAATCTCTTTACACACTTCCATGATTTCTGCCTTTCAAATGTCAGAAGTATGTGTTAAACAATCCCTGTGTGCCAGGACTATATTATATTGAGTTATTTACTCTCACAGTAGGCTCACAGCTTCATAATATGTTGTTAAATGGAATTTAAGGTGATAGAACAGCCTTTAGGCCCTCTCTGTCTCTCCATAAGCAGGAGGGGAGGGCATGAACCTATAGAGTGGTTCGCTCTGGACACAATCCCTCTTTCTTGCTTCCTTCACTGTTATAGACTTTCTGAAGCTATAGTTCCTGGATGTGACTGCTGCTGGAGGCAAGAGTTGGCCAACGATGACTGTCAGTGTGCAAAAGCATTAGTTGATCTGGTAACGTGGCAGTGGCATGATCATGCCATTAAAGGCAAGGTCAGCACCCTTGGAGGAATGGATCCAAGATACAATAAATATTGAATCTCATGATCATGATGATGCTTGAATAGGAGAGGTGATTTCCAAAGGTTTGAAGAAAAACAGTACTGTCAAATATTTCAATTTCAGCAACAGAATGTCCCTCCCTTCTGGATTATGCAGAAGGTGTGGTAAAGGCAGACATTAGACTAATGAATGTAGATCAACAAGGATCAGACAAGGTAATCCCTAGCCTTTGCTGTTAGGAAATGCCCTGAGGGGCCTCTCGCAGGCCCCCATGTCAAATTCCATTCAGTCTTTTCCTGTAATCATGGAGGAAACTCCTTCCCAGAGCAATTTAAAAACCTAATGCCTATTGTAAAAACCCATACTGCTCAGGATGATAGAACAGCTATACAAGAGGGAACAAAAAAATTGGGAGAAAGCATAAATCAAAATTGATAAAGATTGGATTTGGAAACTCCCCAAAGTTAGAGTTGGGGAAGAATTTTGTTTTTGTCTTTTAGGAGAATGAAGGCATCCAGCTAAGGAATCTGAAGAACACTAGACAAATGAGACATCTGAAGAAAAAGGACAAATCATCCAGAAAAAAATGTCTCACAAAAAAGATTTTCTGCAGTGAACCATGATCATGCTTAACAGCAACTTTGAAGTCTCCAAAAAGATGATGTGACCCCACAATGATGATTCCATCAAGACAATGATAACACCACCAAAGGACAATATTGAGATGGCTAGCTGAGATGATCCATCCTCACAGACTACTCCAGTCAGGACTTGACCATAATCCTAAATTTTCTTTGTGTCCCCATCAGACTATCAGTGCCTCCAGTCAGCAGGAAGTGGTCTAGAACGCTATGCCCACATTCCCAAAAAATGGATTATGAATGTTTGTCTTTGTTTAGTGGTTGATTAAAAATTGTTATTGGTCATAGTCAATTGTGGTGATATTATGTTCCCCAAAATGTTGTGCACCCTAATAAACTTATCTGGGGTCAGAGAACAGAGCAGCCACTAGATATAGAGGCCAGAAAATGATGGCACACACACCTTTAATCTTAGCATTCCAAAGGCAGAGATCCATCTGTGAGTTCAAGGCCTCACTGGAAATAGCCAGGCATAGTGACACATGCCTTTAATCCCAGGAAGTGATGACAGGAAGCAGAAAGGTATTTAAAGCGTGAGGACCAGGAACTAGAGCTGGTTAAGCTTTTAGGCTTTTAGCAGCAGTTTAGTTGAGATCCATTTGGATGAGGACTCAGGGGCTTCCAGTCTGAGGAAACAGGATCAGCTGAGGAATTGGCAAGGTGAGGTTATCTGTGGCCTGTTCTCCTTCTCTAATCTTCCAGCATTCACCCCAATAACTGGCACTTGGTTTGTTTTTACTAATAAGACTTTTTAAGATTCATACTACAGTCAATCTCTTTCTAAAAGAAGAAAGGGGTATATGATATAGAAATGTATTATATAGAAATGATAGGATAAAAAGGAAGATTATTGAATCTACTCTGAAAAGAAAAAAAGAGGATATATAGGACAAAAGGGTAGATTACTAAATCTACTCTTAGAGAAAAGGGATATAGAAATAATAGTATAAAAGGGTAGATTATTGAATCTACTTTTAAAAAGCAACTACTAGTTTTAAATATTTTACAATGGATTGGATTTTTGTATATTGTATACAAATTTTGTATATTGATACAAAGTTGAGATTAATTTTGTTAAAACATACTATATATACATTTCTATTCTTGTTCAAGGTATTGTAACTATACAGTCCATTTAACAATGTAATGCAAATTGCTAGTCCTTGAAAATTATTATTACCAACTAATTAGGATATAAAGAAATGCAAGTTAGTAGTTAGTCATTACAATCACTCTTGTAAGTCGTATTAGGTATGTTTTCAAGGTCAAACAGATATATTTTAGATAAACAGGTCATCTTCAGACACTTCAGAGATCTACAGAATATGGCATTTAAGATGTTTTAATATCATAGATTCTTTTTTTTTTTT
>CABHPH010142044.1:0-60804 GCA_902168325.1 Peromyscus nudipes | reverse complement strand
CCCTTTGGTTTTTCGTGACAGGGTTTCTCTGTGTAGCTTTGCGCCTTTCCTGGAACTCACTCTGTAGTCCAGGCTGGCCTCGAACTCACAGAGATCTGCCTGGCTCTGCCTCCCAAGTGCTGGGATTAAAGGCATGCGCCACCATCGCCCGGCTTTTTTTTTTTTTTTTTTTTGGTTGCATCTGCTTTCATCAGTTACTGGAGAAAGGCTTTATGATGACAGTTAGGGTATAGGGTATTCACCAATCTGATTACTTGGGTAAGCAAGTTCAGGCACCCTCTCCACTCTTGCTAGTAGTCTAAACTGGGGTCATCCTTGTGGATTCCTGGGGACTTCCCTGTGGAGCCTTCAAGGGACTGGACTAGGACCTCTGCATAAGCGAGACAGTTGTGTAGCTTGATCTGCTTAAGCAGTCCCCTGGCAGTAGGATCAGGATACATCCCTGGTGTATTAGCCCACTACCTAAGTTGGAACACCTTGCACAACCTTGAGGCATGGGGGAGGGTTAGACCTGTGTAGTGGGTAGCCATTCCAGCTTTGATCTGGAAGTTCCAACCCCCATTGAGACTTCCGCAACTGTCACACCTACAAGGTGGGGCCAAGGGAGGCCCCTGGAGACCCAAGATCTGGATGGGCGAGTGCTCTCTCTGTTCCTGGACCCGAGACGGTAGAGGTGGACCTAGCAGAGCTCCAGAGAACACCACTAGACTGTGATACATCTTCCCCAGACCCCATGACCTACCTATCCCTTTATTTGTAAGTTACCCACTAAATAAATGTTCCTTTTAACTACTAGAGTGACCTTAATAATTTCACCAATAGACCTGCCTCTACTGAATGTACCAGGCTTTCCTGACTCCCCATGGGAGGCCTTATATTCTTGTAGGAGGGAATGGGGTGGGGGAGATGTTGGAGAGGGGAAGGCTGGAGGGGCAGGAAGAGAGAAGAGGGGGATCTGTGATTGGTATGTAAAATGAATAAAAAATTTATTGGGGGCTGGTGAGATGGCTCAGAGGTTAAGAGCACCGACTGCTCTTCCAGGGATCCTGAGTTCAATTCCCAGCACCCACATGGTGGCTCACAACCATCTGTAATGAGATCTGGCACCCTCTTCTGTATACAAAATAAATAAATAAATCTTTAAAAAATTTTCTTAATTAAAAAGAAGAGTATAGTCTTTGGATCCAGATTGCCTTAGTATAAATCTCCATTGGAAATAACTGGCTGTGTGGTCTTTAAAAGGATATATATCCCTTCTCTGCCTCAATTTCCTTAGCACCAACACAAGGATAACAACAGGCCCAGACTATGATGAATTATTTGAGCAGGAAGGAACTCAATATACAGAGTGTTTGGAGAGGGCTTAAGTGGAGGATGTATTCACAGAAAAAAATTTATACAATGAATTAAATAAACTTGCTCTCAAAAATCTCTCTAGTTCTTTTCAAATCACCAGTAGTTCCAGAACATATTTGTTAAGTACTGATGTTCTGGTCTCAAGTTCTTTTCCTTCAGTAAAAATGATTTGATATGTAGATACCACTGGAACATGGAAAGCTTTTTGAAAATCTCAAAACAGAAAAAAATATTTTAAGACTACCAGTGCAGAACAGTGGGGATAAATGCAGAATTTTAAAGATATAAAAGAAAAAATGCATTTTAAAAATATCAATTCAAAAATTATGTTTTTCATGAAGGAGATAAGGTTGAGGGACTAATTTAAGTAAGTATTCAAAAGGGGAGAAATTAGATGAAAAAGTCTAATTCCCCAGCTGGGAAATGTCTGCAGATATAGCAAATACTTACTCAGCAGATCTCTATTTTTATCCAAGCAGCTTGCCAAGAAATACAGTGGCTGCAGTTTTCTCTCATCTCTTATGTGAGCTGCAGCACAGATAGGAATTCTGAAAATGGATGCCCATTCTTTAATGTGCCTGAGTGGGCGACGGGTAACATGCAGGTCAGCAGATTTGCCTCTAGCTCACTACTGTGGGAATTGGCCCAGTTAACAATGGCAAACTGGGTTAGGTCAGGGTTGGCAACACACTGCTCCTATTTGAATACGCTTCATCAACCACAAGTCTAAACTCTCTTCCAAAACTATATCCTGGCTACTTGTCTTAGAAAGCAATTCTGTAGATGCTTATTTCCCTGTGAGATCCAAGAATATTATGGTTTAAAATGTCACTCCCACTTTGCAGCTTATATGATGGTTCTAGATACAGTATACCTTAACTCCTTGAGTACTTTTCTCACATAGAGGCCAAGGCTGTTCCTATTTCAGGTCCATATACCAGATCCCCTTAGTACTGGTGCTTACGTTGCCATATCCACAAGGCCCTCACTGATATTTACAGTAAGCTAGATAATGCTTTTCTCAATCTGTTATACTGGTTTAGTTCTTATTGAAAGGACATGGTGTACTAGTTTATGTTATGCTCTTGTTTGATCTATATCAGGAGTTTCTTGGGGAGATTTTCACATCATCTCTCTATTCTACACTGTTTTTTGAGTGCTGTTCACAACGTACTTAATGGCATACTCTATATTGGCTCATAAATGTGCAAACATCAAGTCATTTGATACCAAGCAAAATCCATAGTTATTATTCCAGTTTTAAATAAATAAAACTTAAAAGTTAATAATTAGTAAGAATACACTGTTAGAAGGTACACTCATAAAGTCTCATCAACATGCTACCTGAACATAAGCTGAAAAAGGACATCAAAAATGGTCATGTCAAAGTGGATGGAGAGAAAAGACCATGAGGCCTCAACCCTACATAAAGAACTACAGGCAAATAAGGAATATGGAGAGTGAGAGAAATAGTGGGAAGTACACACCAATTGGTTATTAAATATTATGTGATCATCCTTGAAAAGATTGTATAGCCTGAACAGATTATATTAAGGAATATATATGTATATGCATACACTCACATACACACATACATACAAACATATATACATATATATATACATACATATGTGTGTATGTGTATATGCATATAACAGCAATTAATTGAAAAACAGCCCATAAATTTGAAAGAGCAACAAAGTGCATACAGAATGATTTTGACAGAGAAAAGGAAAGCAAAAAATTATGTAAAATCTTAAAAATAAAAGAAAAAGAAATACAACAAAGCACTGATGTAGATACTTTGTGCATTCTATACTACTTAATCCAACACTCATGTAAAATAAATGTGATTTATATTATCATTTTCTGTTTGGAGATGGAATAATAGAGGCACATAGCAGCTTTATAACTTCCCAAAACAATGTTTCATAAAACTGAAATTTATAAAGAAACTTTTGAAGAGGCTAAAACAAAAGGGCTGCCTTGAATTTGAAGCTATCCTGGGTGACATAGTATGACTCTATCTCTAAATACAGAGCGGGAGAATACAATGTATGAGATTAGTACTAGTTACAATGAGAGAGTAATATTAAATAAGAAAGGATAAAAGTGGAAAGCTAGCACATGCTTGTAAGCCTCTAGGTAAGATTTGCATTGTGAACCAGGAGAATATTTTATGTATTAAAAAAATTAATTTAAAAATAAAAAATACTGGCATTTGAGCATCAAGGCTGTCTTTCCTAGATTCTTATAATTTTATCAGCACAGTCTTATACTCACTATTTTATAATTTGTCAGTAAATGATTTTATGTTTAAACCAAGACATCTGATTGCTAACCAAATACAATTTTATTGTAAAGATCTAAAGCAGTGGTTCTAAACCTATGGGTTGTGAGCCACACAAGGGTCCTATATCACATATCCTGCATATCATATTATGATCCATAACAGTAGCAAAATTATGGTTATGAAATAACAATGAAATAATTTTATGGTTGTGAGTCACCATATGAAGAACTGCATTAAAGGGTCACAGCATTAGGAAGGCTGAAAATCACTGATTTAGAGCTTTGCATTTAATTGATTAGTTTTTTAAGTTTACAAAACTCTAATTCATGTTTCCTACATGTACATATGGGTCTCCTGGTTTCACAAGCCAGCCATTCCTAGCCTTTCATGCTTTTTTTAATTTATTGATTCTTTTTTTTTTTGTGTGTGTGTGTGAGACAAAATGTTGCCATGCCAACTAGTGTCAAATTCATGTTCTCCTGGCTTCATTCTCTTAAGTAGGTGTTGCATGACAGTATCCCCAGGGGAACCCAAACCAATGTATAATCACCACAATGACACACCAAAGCAAGGATAAAACTAAAATCCAACTTGATGAACAAATGGTTTTCTTGGGGGGGTTATTCACAGGAATATGAATGAGGGATCACACATTGGAACAGAAATGACTCAACGAGAGCTGCATCAACAAAATCTGCCTCAGTTCACAAAGGCTTGAAACCCTGAGCACACTGCACAGCCTTCAGACAGTTCATAAAATTGGAGAGCATCCTTTCCAGGTGACTCAGTTAATCTAAACCTCTTCTAGGCAGCTCTGCTGATCTGTTTCATTCAGGGAGTTCAGCTAGTCTGTTTTTTCTAGGCAGTTATGATAGTTTGAATGAGTTTGAATTGTCACAGATGTCACAAATGTCAGGTCAGAATATTATACCCAGTAAAACTTTCAATTACAATACATGGAGAAAAAAAGATATTCCATAATAAAACTGAATTTAAGCCATCCAGCTGTATAGAAGGCACTTGAAGGAAAACTCCAACCTAAAGAGGTTAATAACACCCAAGAAAAGACAAGAAATAAGTAATCCCAAATCAGCGTAATTAAAAGGGAAACACACACACACACACACACACACACACACCACCACCACCACCACACCATCACCAATAACAAAATAACAGTAATCAAAACACTACTCATTATTATCTTTTAAGGTAAATTATCTTAATTCCCCAAGTAAAAGAAAAACTCAAACAGAATGGATGTGATTCAGGGGTCCATCCTTCTCCTGCATTGAAGAAACACAACTTAAAGTCAAGGGTGAACATTGCCTCAGAGTAAAAGGATGAACAATCATACTCCAAGCAAATGGGCAGCACCTGATGGAACTTTCTCCAAAATACTTATACAAGTACCCTGACACAAACTAAGCCTCAACAGATATAATAAAACTGAAATAAAACCCTGAATTCTATCATACTACCACACAATACAACTGGATGTCAAAAAGAGAAACATCAGAAAGTATAAAAACTCATGGAACTTTAACTATTCACTGCTGAATGAAAATTATTCAAGACAGAAATTAAGGAAAAACTTGGATTTCTAGACTTGAATGAAAATGAATACACAATTTACCCAAATTATGGGACACAAGTAAGGTGGTTATAAGAGGCAAGTTCACAGCACTAAGCACATTAAAAAATTGGAGAGATCTCATACTAATAACTTAACAGCATACCTTAAGACAGTGGAAGAAGCAGAAGAAATTAGACCAAAAGGAGTAGACAGCATGAAATGATCAAACTCAGGATTGAAATCAACAAATTAGACAAAAAACAAAAACAAAAACAACAAAAATACAAAGAATCAATGAAACAAAGTTGGTTCTTTGAGAAAATGAATAAGATTGACAAACCCTTATCCAAATTACTTAAAAGGCCAAGAGAGAATATAATTAACAAAATTAAAGATGAACAGGGGATGTAATTACAGTCAGTGAGAATATTGAGAGAGTCCTAAGGACATACATTTAAAACTTACACTCCACCAAACTGGAAAATCGGAAAGAAATTGATGATTTTCTTGATGCATACCATTTACCAATGTTAAATCAAGATCAGATAAGCAGTTCAAACAGGCATACATCTTCTAGTGAAATAGAAGTAGAAGCTCTAATTGAAAGTCTCCAAACTCCCGCACCCCAAAAAAGCTCAGGGCCAGATGGATTTAGTGCAGAATTCGACCAGGCTTTCAAAGAATAAATGCTAATACTCAAATTACTCCACAAAATAGAAAGAGAGGGAACATTGCCTAATTTGTGTAATGAGGCCACAGTTACCCTGATACCCAAACCCCATAAAGAGCCAACAAAGAAAGAAAATTACAGATCAATTTCCTTTATGAGCATATAAAAATTCTTAATAAAATACTTTCAAATCAAATCCAAGAGGATACCAAAAAGATCATCCACCATGATCAAATGGGCTTTATCTCAGAGATGCAGGGATGACTCAACATATGAAAATCAATAAATGTAATCCACCATATAAACAAACTGAAATATAGAAACCATACAATCATCTCATTAGACGCAGAAAATGCTTTTGATCAAACTCAATACCCCTTCATGAGAAAAATCTTGGAGGGATTAGAGATACATAGGCCATATTGAGACATAATAAAGGCAGTGTGCAGCCATCTCAAGCCAACATCAACTTGAATGGAGAGAAACTCAAAGCAATTCCACTAAAATCAGGAACAAGACAAGGTTAGCCACTCTCTCCATACCTATTCAATATAGCAGTTGAAACCTTAGCTAGAGGAATATGACAACTGAAGGAGATCAAGGGTATATAAATATTTATCTTCAGTAATTTCCATGAATTTAATGCACTATCTGAAATAATTTTCCTTGTGCTATTCAGTTCCTTTGTATGATCATAAATTATATTATACATATTATCACTCCAATATATATATGAGGATAGCAATACATGAATATATTCATATAATTTTAAGCATAGAAGAAAGGAGGAATTAAAAAGTTGAAATTATGATGGGGGCAGTACATGCTACAGGATGCATGTAGAGGTCAGAGGACCACTTTTAAGTGGTTTTCTTTCTAACTTCATGTGGATTCCAGGTATCAACCAGATGGCCAGACTTGAGCAATAAATACATTTTCCTGCTGTGTCATTTTTAGCCCAACATCATGATATTTTAACATTTACTAGTATAGTATATTTTTGTAAACCAGTTTCATTCAAAATCTGGGTTTTTTTTCCTTTCAGCATAGGTTTTCCATGAAAGCAACACATTTACATTTGTTTTTATTAACATGAGAGTGCTTTTATTATACCTTCATTTTAGAAAGAAAAGTGGGGTGATATATTGTATCCCCCAGTATATTGTACACCCTAATAAAGCTTATCTGAGGATCAGAGGAAAAAGCCAGCCACTATATTAAAAATAGAAGTCAGGCAATGGTAGCACATGCCTTTAATCCAGGCATTCGGGAGGCAGAGATCCATCCAGAACTCTATGAGTTTAAGGCCACACTGGGGAACAGAGCCAGGTATGGTGACACATGCCTTTAATCCCAGCACTAACCATAGAGGTCTGGAGGTCTGTACAGATAGACAGGAAGTAAAGTAGCTGATCAGAGAGAGGAAGTGAGATGCAGAACAGAAATGCATATAGGTGTGTATATACAGGAAGTAGGTCTCTTTGGCTGAGGATTTCCATGCGGTAAGAACATGGTTGGCTTCTTTCTGCTTTTCTAATTTCTCAGATTTTACCTCAATATTTGGCTCTGGTTTTTCATTAATGACATTGTTCAGCAATTCATGTAACAGATAATTTTTCTCATTTTATGATTTCTAGTTGATAAATAACTTTTCTTTTACTCTTCTGAGTGCCATCTCACTCTTCTGGATTCTTCTGTGGGTAATAATGTATTTCATAATGTAATTGAGATTTCTTTCTACATTACTATTTGTTATCTCTTGATACATCTAAATCTCAATTTTTTTTGTCATTCAGCATTCTGCTTCTGATGTGTCTGTGTCTGGAGTTCTCTGTTTATCTTTGCTGGAATTTTTTGAGTTTGATTTATTAGATATGCTTTTCTTATTTATTTATAATTCATATATGGTACTATTTATAATTTTTATAATATATTTATTTATAATAATATACGGTACTATTATTCCATGTTACCTATTATGTTTAATGGTGTCTCAAATTTCTTTCTGACTGTATTACTTACATTTTCTCTAAGTTCTTCAGGTGGAATACTCTGCAGTGATCAATCTCAAATTTTCTGTGTGTTATTTGTTTCTTCTGCCTGTTCAAATATAACGTTGATGTCGTACTATGCTATTTTATATCTCCTTGAATCTTACTCTTTTACTTATAAAGAGTGAAAAATGTGACTATTTCATAGTATAGGATGTACGCCAATATTAGATAAGAAACTGCTTTCAAAGTACTACACCAACTGAAATCACATTCTAATATGGGGTAGATATAAAACTATGAGAAAGTTACTTTGTCCTCATTTGCTCAGAAAGTGAAGCAATATTGTCACTGATTTCCTTCAGGAAAGGTACATTATAGGAACAACAATTATGTTTAGAGACATTGAGAATTTCAGTTTCATCCCAAAGGAAATTTGCGGAGATTGGCAGGCATTCTATTGTATACAAGATCAAGCAAAAATATCAAAATGTAGAAATGAATAATCAAGGAGACTGTACAGTAAAGTAACCTGCCACTACTTTTACATCTATTCTGTCTTTTAAAACCATCAACCAATTATTACATGAAAATTAACTTAGCCAGAAAAGTAAAAGGATATTTAATTTTAAGGCCAAGGCAGTGTCATCTGACACAAGAAAACTAAAAGTAACAATCAAAAAATGGACAAAAAGCAAAGCGATTTCTATTCACTACTTCACACAGCATGTATGAGCTGAAGGAAGAATAGTGGTTCATCTCAGAAACCACTTATTCTGTTTTCAACCTGCCATCATTCAATAATATATAACCATCCCCCCGCTCTTTCTTCAAACTGTCTCAGTTCCCCTATTTCCTGACTTATGTAATTGGAAAAGGGAGGAATGTTTTACTTGATCATGTTATTTTTGTTATCCATTAATTCTCCCCTCTGTGTGCAGATGGAATTGTACTTCTTGGTCTTGATGTTAATGAGTGACAATGCAACCATTCCTGGTGAATTTAATTTCTTTGGTGTGACTCTTGAGACATCTTCTCCCTTTGGCAATATGTATGACAACTTTTCAGGTACTGGATGCTCCATCAGAATCTTGTCAGTTTAATGACTATGACAAGAACTCTCAGTCAACCTGAAACAGAGATAGCAAGAACAAGTACTAATGTTTTCTATTTCATATTAAACAATGCACGTTTTTTTATTTTTTTGTTGCTGTGTCAGATATTAGCTTGATTTAATTGACAAAAGAAGGCCTCAGTAATCTAAGATGGACTTTCTTTCTTCAAAGTTGGTGTGGTGGACTAGTCCTGCTGAATTAATAAGATGTTTCTCCTACTTAGCTGAAGGTTTATGAGTTTCCCAGCCTACCTCCAGATGGAGGATTATTCCAGTTACAATACAATAAGAGACACATAGGTTACAAGTAAAAGGGTCAATTATTATTTGCACTATAACTATGATACTAGGTTTTAAAAGATTCAAGCTTGTATAATTTAAAAAATGTGCCGGGCGGTGGTGGTGCACGCCTTTAATCCCAGCACTCGGGAGACAGAGCCAGGCAGATCTCTGTGAGATCCAGGCCAGCCTGGGCTACAGAGTGAGTTCCAGGAGAGGCTCCAAAACTACACAGAGAAACCCTGCCTTGAAAAACCAAAGAAAAAAATGTATCAGCTACCTTAACATATCAGTCTTATGTCACATGTATTATTTAGATTTCTCTTAGAGAGAGTGATAACAGGTAGGGAAGGTCATATGTACTTTATATTTTAAGTTCATGTTATTATTAATTCCTACAAATCTGAAATCCACTGAAACTTTGGAAGAAACTGATTGTGTAATATGAAACTTAATTTCCTCTCTGACATGTCTCATGATTTGATGTGAAGATCTTCGACTGATTCAATGAAATATGCATATATTAATGAAGATAATTGCTTTATTTGCAATAAGTAGGAAAATAAATTTTCAACTCCAGAAAAAAAGATGATGATTATTTTTCCTTGGTAACCTGATCAATATTAAAACTTCTGCTAGGATATTTTCCAAAACATAAATCTCATCACATTACTTCCTTGTTAATAAACTTTCCATAGTCTTCTATCTTAATATAAAGTTAACAGTCACTAGCCACAAATACAGCTACAGGCAAGATCTAGCTCTTCTCCTGATCTGAGGTATTTTATCTACCCTCCTTATTCCCAAGAATAAGCATGAAGACCTTGCTGAGATTTGCAGACATTAAATTATACTCCCTGATCATAATATATTTTTGAATCCATGATTTAGTTTTCTATTCCCTGTGATGTCCATTCCCTTATTTTCTCCAGAGCAAATGTCTTGTTCTTCAAGACACATCTCCTCAATGTAACGTTTCCCAGTTTCTCAGATAATCAGTCATTTCTATAGGTAGGTACTTCTGTGATAATACAATCCATTGTGATGTTTTGTCTATCTCTCTATGAAAAAAAGATGAAATTATTGAGGTCAAGTTTTATAATATTCTGCTCATTTAGCAAGTGGATGCTTCATAGCATTTTCTCTGAGAATGTGTATACATAAAACAAAAAGACCCATGTTCTCTCAAAAAAGAAAGAGAAGGGAAGATATCATAGATTAATAATATTGTAATATGTTATCTTTTACTTTAAAAGACTTTTAAGTTCCCTATCAAAATATGTTTATATTTTTAGATAACAATTTCCCTAATTCATTCTATGATCTCATGTTGCTTTTAGTCCTTATTTGATTAACATTTTAGTTGCTCCTTGAATTTGAGTTCTTCATGCTCTTGAGCCAAAGAGTCCAAAATTTATTTTTCATGTAGTTGTAGCAAATATGTAGAAAAAGATTATTTCTTACAACTCATGAAATTTATAACTTACTCTACTTAGGATTTGAAGGTAATTATCCATGTAAATGAAAAAGTATTTAAAAGAACACTTTTAGGGTTTCTATTGTTATAATGAAACACCATGTTCAAAAGTAAACTTAGAGCCAGGCGGTAGTGGTACATGCCTTTAATCCCAGCACTTGGGAGGCAGAGGCAGGAGGATCTCTGTGAGTTTTAGGCCAGCCTTGTCTACAGAGCAAGATCTAGGACAGGCACCAAAACTACACAGAGAAACTCTGCCTTGAAAAAAAAAGTAACTTAGAAAAGACAAGGTTTATTTTGCTTACTATTATATGTTGCAGTCAGGAGTGGGAACTAAAACAGGGCAGGGAACTGGAGGAAGGAGCTGATGCAGAGGCCATGGAGGAGTGCTGCACCTTGTTCTTCATGGCTTTCTCAGCCTGCTTTCTTATAGAACCCAGGACCACTGTCCAAAAGGTATTTCCACTAACAATGAACTCATCAATCAGCAATTAAGCAAATGCTCACAGTCTGATCTTGCAAAGAAATTTTCTCAATCGTGTTTTGTCTTCTCAGATATCTCTAGGATGTGTCAAGTTGACATAAATCTAGTCAGACTAGAAATAAAGTAAAATATGGTGATTTCCCATGTTTTCTGATTCTCGCTGGCATCCTGTTGATCAACATTACCATTTCCAAATGAATTTTTTTTGGAAAAAGACATCTAAATACTTACTCATAGAGACACAACACACCTGTTCATATTATGGAAATTATTTTAAAAGGTAGAGAGCTTGAGACAAACTTACAAAGGAATCATTTCGAGTTGCTTTCTAACTCAGATACATGAGGGCTGGATTTAGTACTTTGATTTCTAAAGTGGAAGAAGTTATTTTTCTGGTCTTATACAGTGTTGAATGAAATTATTAAGGGTCTTACCAGTCAGAAATTACCGTTATTTCATTTGTAATATATTTTTGAAAATAGTAATAATTCAAGATATATCTGATGAAGGCTTTAATTAGTCACAGTTTTTTATACCTATAAGGAATTTAACACCCAAATTTCACCAGTACTTAAGGCTACTTTTCTATGCTTCATTGCATGGCCCTCCTGGTCAAGTAGTATTTGTGTTATAGAGTTCAAACATATTCAAAACAAAAACAGTGAGAGACAGAGAGACAGAACATTTTAAATCTAATTGTCAGAGGAAAAAAAAACCCTCGGAAACTCTAGTATCATAGATGATAAGCTTTCAGAACTCAGGACAATGGAAACCTGTAGCAGGAATCTTAAAAGTTCTTATTAATAAAAACAAATCCGGAGCCAGGTATTGGGGTGAATGCTGGAAAATCAGAGACACAGAACAGGCCACAGCCACCTCACCTCACCTCGCCAGTTCCTCAGTTGGTCCTGTTTCCTCAGACTGGAAGCTTCTCAGTCCTCATCCAAATGAATCTCAGCTGAACTGTGCTGCTCAAAGCCTAAAAGCTTAACCAGCCAAATGCTTAACCAGGCCAAATGCTTCTAGTTTCTGGTCTTCATGCCTTATATACCTTTCTGCTTTCTACCACCACTCCCTGGGATTAAAGGCTCACTTTCTGGGATTAAAAGCATGTGTCACCATGCCTGGCTGTTTCCAATGTGGCCTTGAACTCACAGAGATCCAGAGGGATTTCTACCTCTGGAGTACTAGGATTAAAGGTGTGAGTGCCACCATTTTCTAGCCTTTGTATCTAGTGGCTGTTCTGTCTCTGACCGCAGATAAATTTATTAGGGTGCACAATATTTTGGGGAACACAATACCACCACAGAAACCATTAAACATTTTGTATGTTATCCATGTGGAAAAAAACACTTCATTAAAAAAATTCACAAAATTCTCCTCCTACTAGGACTTTGGCCAGTTTGTACTTTACTTTTTTTGCTGTTGTTTTGTTTTTTTCAAGGCAAGGTTTCTCTGTGTAATAGCCCTGGCTGTTCTGGAACTCACTCTGTAGATAAAGCTGGCCTCCAACTCACAGACACAAGTCTTGTACTTTAATCTTTTTTTTAAAGAAATTTTTAATTCATTTTACATACCAACCATACATCCCCCTCTCATCCTTCTTCCTGCTCCCCACAGCCTCCCTCAACCCACCCACTCATCCCCTCCTTCAAATGGGTAAGACCTCCCATGGGAAGTCAGCAAATCCTGGTATATTCAGTTGAGGCAGGACCAAGCCCCTCCCCGCTGAATCAAGGCTGAGCAAGACATCCCACCATAGGTAATGGGCTCCAAGAAGCCATCTAATGCACCAGAGATAGATCTTGATCCCACTGCCAGGGCAACCTCAAATAGACCAAGCTTTAATCTTAAAGATAGGTACAGTCAAGTGATCTGATTTGATTGGAAAAATATATTTCCATACAGAATCCTTGCAAAACAATGTACATATCATATTTTCTCCTCATTTGAAAGGTTGATAATTCTGCAGCTTCAAGTACTATGCATAACAAAACCACCTAACACATTCTTGATCAACCGACAAGAGTTATGGAGGTACATGAAGACCTTTCTACTTTCAGTCACTGAGGTTTATAGTCTCTTTGTCATTGTTGCAGAACCTAGCACCTAACTCAGCTTGTTATATCCTCTAACAATATGAACATGTATCCAAAGAGGGAGAAGTACCAAAATATTAGAAAATATTTATCAAGGAATTGGAATTACTGTATTAAGAATATTAATAGAATCCATTGAAAGCTTCTATTTAAATTTCTTATCTTGTTGTAGAACACATTTCAAGCAATATAATTTGAAAATCAGTCTTGTATAACCATTAAGATGTCTGCAGACAATTTAAAAAAAATTAAACATTATTGAGAATCAGGGTCTTGATTTTTGGACAGATACCAAGCCTCAGCAAATCTTGCATCATCTATAACTTCTGTTTATTCTGAGAATAAGTTCTATTTTATTTCTCCCTATCTCTAACATGGCCATCTGAGAGCTTCCAGTTTGTGTCAAAGAACTGAAAGAAGACAACTTTTGGAATCATGGCTTTAAGGAATTAAAGTACTTAAGAATTATTGCTCATTTGCTCTGTGTGAAGCACAGTGTTTTGTGTGCATTGTCCTACCTAAGGCAAATACCAAGGTAACTATGACATAGCATTGCCTAAATTTATCAAGTGAGGAACAGAGATTCATTCAGAAAGAGTGAACTTAACGTGAAGGGAAAAAAGTTAGTTAGACCTCATATACAAATCTATGTTTAAAACATAGTCTAGGTGTGACCAATTCCTCACTATAACAATTGTCAAAAAGTTATACATTGACACAGTATTTTCCCTACCAAGAACATTGTGGTAGATAAAAGATCACTTGTTTCCCAAAGAAGAGTAGAAATAAATATAAGAGATGTCATGAGCTAAGGTTTCTTCAGGATTTATATGATTGATCATAAGAACAACTACCTTTTGGCAGAAAGCATTGAAAATGAGAAGTTTTGAAAGAAAACATGGAACTTGGCCTTATCATCAGTTAAGAATGAAAGGAAGGAAGAAAGCATGGGTGGGATTTCAAATGAAAAAACACAGATGTAGAAATACTTAACTAACAAGCAATAATGTTTGTAGAACATGTTTTAATTCAGATAATTGATAGTACATTAACAGAATCAATATTCAATTTAGAATGAATTGAAGCCTTTCTATTTCGCCATATTTCAAAGTAAAATCCATTGTACTAAAAACCAAGCAAGTGATTCTTCATCATCTGTGTGAATATGTCCAATAGTAAATTTGTAAAATCATGTTCCTAGAGACTAACAGATTTAATTTATTGGTGTTTCAATGTGAGGTATGAGAAAAGGATATATATATATATATATAATATATATATAGTGTTTTTTTCAGCTAATAGAAGAATATATATTCAAATTGATATTTTAAATTTCTTTAAATTTTTTGTTTAGCACAACATGGGGAAAATGAAGGACTTATATTGAATAAGGCAAAAAACTTCATTCTAATTTCAAGATTACATATCTTGTTCTCCCAAATAGATATCTGACAGACATTTAAGGTACAACCCACAGAAAATTTGAGGTAGAATCTGTTGACTTCTATGCCTACTGAGATCATATTCATTTATTTGAAACACTATACCCAAGTTGTCTCTCTCCTGAGAGTTCTGGTATAGAGAAAGTTCCCGTCATATGTCATACTCCAGTCTAGAGTGTTTCCTTTATACATTGACATGCTAGGAAATTCAGGTTAAGATATAATGATGTGCTTTCTTTTAGCCAAATCGCCATCATGTTTCTTATTAAAGACTAGGGTTAAGACAAGTAGGAACACCTATGCTCTCACAAGCAATGGGCTTTGGAAGCATTCTTTTTTGGTATTTGCTTCTCTATACCATCAACTCGTTGTTCTAACACTCATAGTTCATATAGCTATCTTATACTCAACTGAAGATCAATCAACAGCCTTCCTCTGACTTTACCAATTCTTGTTTCACGTGTAAACAGCTTGCTTCTAATATAATCTGGCCTTCTTTGTAGAAAAGAACTTGGGAAGTCCTATAGAGATTCATGCTCAAAAAGTTTCCATTCTTGATTTGATATTCTGCTATCACTCTTAAAATTCTTAATAATGTATGAATAAGAGTTCTCATATTTTCATTTCACACAAGTCCTGCACACAACTCCTACATAATATCGAATTTCAATATCCTTTACAGTCCAGGTAATTCTTCTGGGAAAATATCAGATTTGTTGTCATACCACTTACAATGGAGTAAAATACCATCAAAGAAACCCACCTTAATAGGCCAAAACCTGCTATGACCTCTGTCTACCTTGTTCTGGAAAGTAAGTTCCTATGAATATTGTGACAGTTACACTACACTCTGGAGTTAGCAATGGCAGATGGAATGATTTCCTTTATACCTGTTTGAATCTTTTTGCACTTTATAGCCCAAGTCATTTGGTCCTATTTTCAAGCCTATTTTCCTCTGACACTCTGTTCCTATTTAGAGCAAAATATAACAATAAAAAAGCCCACTGGGTCAGTGTCCTACTCCATTGTTACTCTGTCCTTGCTTTGATAACCTAGGGTTTCAAATCAACTCAACTAATTTATTATTGTGTAACTCTTAGGTTTTTTTTCTCATGACTCACAATAGCCATTAATATTTACAGTAAGTAAAGTTAGCTACCTTACTTAGCTACCTTAGTTGATTCCTTGATTATAAAATAATCTCATCTAGGAGCAAATTTGCAAGCATATCAACACTTGTTAAATGGACAATTATTATTAGCAGTTAGGCACAAATAAGTTCATACTACCTCTTTTATACTCTCAATTCAATCTGATCTACCTGATTTTATATGGCCACACCTTCAGAATAAAGATATAACTACTAGAGAAAAAGAATCCAATTAAGAGAATAGGAACCATTCTAAATATTTAAAGAGATATTTTACTGCAATGATTCATTTACACAGATGATGAAATAGCTCATCTCTCCGATTTGATAGTGAGACAACTGGGGGTTAGTAAGAGGAAATGTCACTAACCTATCAAGCTAGAAGAGGAGAAGAGGAAGTGTTTCTGGATCCTGGAATGCAGAATAATTTATTTTTGAAACCCTAGTAAGACTTTGATCCAGGACTAGACAGATTCTCTGTTAGCAAAGATAAAGATATTATTTAGTCCTTAAACCCTGCACATAAACATTTGAGCTTAATCTGTAAAATATTTTTATTAGGTAAACATATCCTAAATGTATATGTTTTAACAGTAGTAGTTTGTTTCTAATGTCTACTATGCTAACTAGTCAACCCTTCCTACTTTGCTGCTTGTAAAGGTGACTAAAATTTCAGAAAGGTTTTAGGACAGCATGGGCTTTCTGATTAGAATACTGTCGGACCAATATCTGAGAGGCAAATTTTTAATTAAGATATTAATTACTTCCAAAGTATACCACAAATTAAGAAACAAATAATGCATCTATTGCTTATGATGAATCATTTTAAATTAAATTAAAATAATTATATCTATCTAGGGACCTTTGATTATTGCAAAGATTGTTTCTTCTTCACCCTTCTACCTGTAGCCATAACTCACCATAAGGTTGATTCATTTCCACTAATCCAGCTTCTCCAAACAATGGTAACCCACATACATCTCAAGAACATCTTTCTGGATGCTTGAGCAGAGATAGCGGTTTCCTCCCTTTGGACCTAATCACACTCTCTGCCTCATTTGATCATGACTTATCTCCACTAAAGGCCACTGAAACTTTACTTTCCTTGTTCCTGTACTGCAAGAATTCTAAAAATTCAAGGATTGCTCAGGAGGAAGAGCCTGAAGGTAACCAAGTTAATAACACAAAATTTAACATTATAGAATCTACTTGGAAATGTAATGTAAATGGATACTCAAAAGTATTACTATATTAACAGAACAAACACAGACCTCACATCTTCATGCCAGGATGCAGAAAACAAAGTAAAAATTTGCTCTTAACTTTTATAAGTAAAAGTAACTTCTTATCAGTTTATTCTTTCACATTTAAATTCATTTAACTTCCAATTAAGTTTGTTTCTTTTTAATTTGTGCATTTTGCTGTATAATATTTTGTTAATTTTTATTACATTTATATTTTGTTTTAGATTTATATTTTGAAAATGTAGTGTTAATTTGTACATTGTAACTAAATGTCAGGTTTTTGAATTTTAACATCATAATTTAATAATACATATATCTTTTCAGGATTTTGATATAGGTGAGTTCAAAGACTCAAAGGACAAGGTCTGGTTGCAAGAAAAGCAACGAAGTTTTTTTTATTGTCACAAACCCGTAGTAAGGCAGTTTTCTTTAATTATTAACAGGCCATCAAAAGAAAAACTCTTCTTAGGTTAAAAAATCAAAGACTCAAATGAATATTACTTTTTTGTTGTAGTTGTTGTGGATTTGGGTTGGGTTTGGTGGATAGAGCTCAAATATGAAAATCAAAAATTACTTAACAAAAATGTTTCCAATAGTTCACCATTAATTACAGATAATTGACTTACTAGTCTTTATTTATTCTGTAGGTCCATCTTTCTGTTTCTATTCTTTTTACTTTTTTTCTGACTTATCCTTTTAAATAGCTTATTTTCAATTGAAAATAATGACTATATATTTATGGAATACAGTTCTCTTTATATGCAATAAAGATACAAACATTTTTTTCTGTATTATTATTTTCAAAGACTTGTCAATCCCTTTAAGAGTGGCATTCTCTTTCAATCAGCAGGTATGAGAATTTCTTAACCATTTCTCTGTGTTAGATATGGCTTCTATGTGTTCTTGTGTAATTCTAGTCCAAGTTTAAAGGCCTAAGACATAGGGAAGTTATTGGTGTGTATCTTAATCGAAGGGCAAGAGAAGATGACAGCATCTTTAGCAGACTGACTGGAAAGAGGAAAAACACATTCCTTTCCTATGCTTTTTGTTCCGTGCAGGGCCTAGACTGTTTGGGCTGGGTAGTGAAATCTATATTACTGAGCTCAGCAAAGCAAATCTTTATTTTCTTTCTAAAAATACACTTGAAGATACACTTAGAAATTATGTTTAATCTAAGCATTATGGTTCAGTCAATGTAACACATAAAATGAAGAATCATATATATTAATGGCCACATTTTGAACTGGAATGTCCTGGGTACTGGTGACTTTTATAAGGTTATCTTACTGTTAAATATCTAACTTTGAATTTGTTTTACATAACTGAAATAATGGGGGACAAACTGTGACTTCCTTGAGAACAGGTGTTGTTATTTCAAAACCAGCTTTCTTTTACAAATGAAGATAGTGAAATTCATATATAGTCTTAGTTATTTATATTTACTATTGAATAATTGTTACCTAGTTGTATATATTGAGCATTTGAATAATCAAGAAACTTATATTTATGTGAATACATTGAGCCCTTGTGCTATGTCATATTTTTCAACGTTTTATTTAATTCTCATAAAAAGCAACCAAGACAGTTAAAGTAATCCCAATGGTTTTCAGAAAATGAGACTCAGATTATTCATTAATTGTCATTACAGTTAGACTGTCAAATCCAGAAGTAATTCAAATAAAAACTATTTTTCCCTTCGTTTCACTATGCCACATATACAGAAATGTTTTCTTCTCTAATGTATGCATTACATAGCATTCTTGGACATGAGAAAAATGCAATAGTAAATGAATTTGTATTGGAAATGATTGAGTCATTCCTGTCTAATCCAGATAATGCTTCACAGCATCAAAGGCAATGTTCTGAATAGATCAGAATCATGAAGATGCTTAGTGTTGTGGATATCTGTTCTACCTATGACCTTGAGGTACAGCCCCTGGAGATGTAGCAGGTAACATTCTACCTATAACCTTGAAGTACCTGTCCCTGGGGCATGATCTCAGGGCTACCATTAAGACCTGAGATGCAGGTCTCTTCTCTTGCTCTTGGGCTTGGATGGTGCAGACTGACTCAGGCGACAGAACAGCATGGAACTGTACCTGAGCTGCCAGGACCCTGAGATGATTCTCCTATTCTGTCTAGCGAGTTTTATTTCCTAATAGATTCCTTTTACCCTTTAAGCAGACTCCTGTGGATTTCTCACTATAGCTTGGGTGAAGAAATTTTTTAATCTAGTAGTGCTTGTATGATGTCCTAGTACTCTAGGTATTTCTATTAAGTAAAGGAAACAAAATGCCTAACATGACATGGATTTCCTTAGGATTGAATCCTTGATAACTTAGAACATACTTGTTATTATCCCTCAGTAGGTTTTGAAAATGATCAGTTCAAAATCTCCTGATTCTAGTTCAAATCAGAAATCCAGAGTAATTTAACAAACAGATGAAGAAAGGCAAAATGGTTTTTTTTTTATTCAGTGAAGAAATTGAAACAGCAAAAGCCAAACACTTAAAGGAATAAAATTTGACAAGAATAAAAGAAGTCTGGTGAATATGTAAGGAATTTGCATAAATGCCTGTATTCTAAAAAGACACTTCTTTCTCTCAATCTGACTATCAGACTATTGAAACCATGAACCCCAAAGAAATGAACATTTCTCCAGGAAACTCAGGCTTTGGAGAGGAAAAAGGTCCCAGCCAGAGGGGGAGCTTTTATCTAACACCTTTTCAGTTCATCTTTTGGAATGAGACTGAAGCCCAGAAAATGATGGGTCAGGTTTGGGTAGGACAAGACCTTGACTGGAACTGCCTAGATTTACATCTTGCTCCTCAAAACTTCCATCTCACTTCAGGGTCCAGAAGACAGGCTTGGAGCAGGACATTTGCAAGATCTCTTTGTCACTCTTCTCAGTATGGTCTTATTGAATAAATAAATGTTCCTTTTCTGATCTTCACTGTTATCTTGATGGTTTTAATTTTTAATTGCTTTATTGAATATGTGGAGACAGATATGCCTTGAAATACAGATTTTAAGCCCAAGTTTGATAAAAGATACAGCAAAATTTAAGTATTTCACTAATAGTACTCATCTAAACTGAGTTTCATTTGTATTACTGAGTTCTTAGGTGAACTGAGAGTGAAAAACTATATAGGAATCATTTAATTACAATAGTACAGTGGAAGAACTAATACTGTGATATCAATGATGTTTTCAAATAACTGTTATGAACTATTTAAGTCTTTATTATCTGACTAGACTTGCACTTGAATCCAACCAAGACCAATGTTGATAAATAGGGAACACACTGACTCATTGTTCATTTGGTCATTTCTATCTGATACTATCTGCTAAAAGTAACTTTTACTTCCTTTTCAGTGTTCTAGTACTCCTTCTGACCCCTTTTAGTGCTATAGTAATTTCTCTGTGGGTAATCTGTATTGTGCCAATCAAACTTTGCCTATAAAAGTTAGTCAGATGCCATTTTTTTCTGTTTCTGTGATCTTTTCAGTTTTAACATTTGTCTACCCATATCAAATGTAGTCTTTCTTTAATGTGTTTCCATCTTTCCATTATGTAGGTTCATTTATGATTCAGTATGGCTTAAAGGGGATTGCTTTCCCTATACAAAGAATATCTTTATATCCTTCCCACCAGCATGATACATTTCTTCTATTGCCATCAAAATTTTGCAAGAACAGCAGGAAAGCATCTTCAGCATTTTCTGTGCCTCTTTTCCATTGTCCCAGTGGCTCTAACTCGTAGCTTCTGGATGATTTGCCTACCTCTTTTGTCTGTAGACAAAGTTAAAGAAACACAGAAAAATATTGTGTTGTTTCTCTACTATTATCACTATCTCACTTACAGTAATAGCTATATTTCATAAAATATTTGTGCCACACACAATTTTAGACACTTTATACTAATGCTAAATTGAGTATTTCTGCTTGTGAGGAAAAATTAATCTTAAAAAAGAGTCCTTTACTTTCTTTTTTTTAAAATTTTATTTTATTTTATTTTACAATACCATTCAGTTCTACATATCAGCCACAGATTCCCTTGTTCTCTCCCCTCCCACCCCCCTCCCCTTCCCCCCAGCCCTCCCCCCATTCCCACTTCCTCCAAGGCAAAGCCTCCCCTGAGGACTGAGATCAACCTGGAGACTCAGTCCAGGCAGGGCCAGTCCCCTCCTCCCAGGCTGAGCCAAGTGACCCTGCAGACCCTGCATAAGCCCCAGGTTTCAAACAGCCAACTCATGCAATGAGCACAGGACCTGGTCCCACTACCTGGATGCCTCCTAAACAGATCAAGCCAATCAACTGTCTCACCTATTCAGAGGGCCTGATCCAGTTGGGGGCCCCTCAGCCATTGGTTCATAGTTCATGTGTTTCCATTCATTTGGCTACTTGTCCCTGTGCTTTATCCAACCTTGGTCTCAACAATTCTCGCTCATATAGACCCTCCTCTTTCCCGCTAATTGGACTCCTGGAGCTCCACCCCGGGGCCTAGTCATGGATCTCTGATTCCAGATTCCTCAGTCATTGGATGGGGTTTCTAGCACGATAATTAGGGTGTTTGGCCATCCCATCACCAGAGTGGGTCAGTTCGGGCTGTCTCTCGACCATTGCCAGCAGTCTATTGTGGGGGTATCTTTGTGGATTTCTGTGGACCTCTCTAGCACTTTGCTTCTTCCTATTCTCATGTGGTCATCATTTATCATGGTCTTGCTGAGTTGAAAAGTCCAGAACTTAGTCACTTTTTAAGCTTAGATTTTGTTTTTCAGGTAGTGTTCCACTCTGCACCTCAGGCTAATGCCAAAATCATGGAGATCATCCTGTCTCAACCTCCCAATTTTGGGGACTGTAGGAGTGGTAGCTGGCTTCCTGGGTTTATCTTAATCCATGTGTCATATGTTCCAGCAATGGCTCTCTACTTCATAGGTAAGATTTTTCAAGGAAGGACAATGAATGCTTTTGTCAACAAAGATAGCCACTGCATATCACCCTATCATTCTTACAAGAGATTCCAAAGAAAAATGTATGGCTTTGCTTAGATTATCCTGAAGGATACTTACAGATAACCGAATTAATTACTGTCCTAACAGGTGGTTTTCCTATTCATTAGTCCTAGATCATATATTTAAAGATATGCAGAGCCTGTGTCAACCAAATTTCATGAAATTTATTACCAATAGGAAAAATATTCCTGTGGAGAGAAGAGAAATATGGACATTTATTAAATCATTTAAAAATTTGCTTTAATGTTTGTGACAGCTGCGTTATATAGATATTAGTAACTTTAGAAATATGAATTGAATTTCAAGGAATTTACATGTGTCTGTCCTGTTTTATAAACCACCCACAAAATGTCCTGGATTTCTTTGCATTCATCATCAACCACTTTTACTCTACCAACAAATATTACCATTCCCAAATGAAAAGCATTTCTTGAATTTGTTCACTGCTATCACCTTTATTTCAGTGCAGGAAAAACCTCTCCCTTTTCTCCCATGATTTCTCATGCTATTGTCATTTCCCCTGGTGCCCATTATTGGTTCCTATAGCATTCTCTATATACAGAATGTTAGATGATATTTTGAAATCTGCTCGGGTCATTTATATGCAGAAACTCCTGTTATCCCACTATCATCCAGGGGATTACAATGTGACAAAACCTTTAGCAATATTACCACTCTCTATTCCCCATGCTTGCTAACCCTAATATTACATGCCCCCTATCTCCAGATTCAGATATCTGGCTTCTTTAATTTCCTTTTATGAGTAAAATTTTGTTTCCTAAGATACTTCCCAGTGATCTGAAAAATCTATTATCTGTTCATATATGCCTCCTAATTACGTTCCCCTTTGACATATCAATACAAATGCCTCTGGTATCTGGCACAGCTGATCAAGAAAACAGATATCTCTGAAAGTAATTAAGTCAAAATATTTAACATAGGAAATGAGACACTTACAAATCAATTGGAGGAGTTGAAATTAAGATAACAAAAAAAGACTACTATTATTACATTTTGGTTCTAGTTTTCAGAAATTGTGGAGTTAGTACTTTCTTCCAACAATCTCTTGTCCTTTGGTTCCACATCAGAAAGTATTGACCAGGAAAAAAATAACTACCAGAAAATATAGCCATGATTGACTTTTGTGTGAGATTTTTCCTGGGGAGACACAACATACAAACTTCTACTTACCCCAGATAGGTAGTTAAGTTAAGAACAGATCAAAGTATGGATAATACCAAAAGTCAGACTTGGTGAACCACTTGGTTTTACTGGGGTTACATACAGGAACAGAAACAACTCAAAGACAGCTGTATTACCAAAGCCCCCGGGATCACATTGCACAGCCTGCAGGCAGTTCAGCAGGTTGGAGAATGTTCTTTACAGGTCGGTCAGTTCGTCTGAGCTGCATCTTCAGCTGATTGTAGTTTCTTCTAGGCAGTTTAGTTGATCTCTGCTACTCTGGGGCTGCTTAGCTGGTTTCTGCTTCTTCATCACTTGGGTCATCTGAAAGAAACCATCAGCAACCGTTAGTGATTATATACTTTTGTTTAGGGCAGGGCCGCTTGAATCTAGTTTCAGGAATTTCCCAAAACTATTTTGACTTGTTTGCTTCCTTAATGGAGTTTGTCTGCAGGATAGAGTGTTTCACCTCCACCTAGAACATCTTCATATTTCATCTCCTTGTAAACACCCTGTCTTAAATGATCCTGGAATTTTACTTTCCCTCCAAGATTGAAGATTTTAGCCTGTATAAAACTGCTACAAAACATGGTCAGCTAGTATTGAGTTAAAATAAACTTGAATAAATGCATACAGGTTGCTACAAAAATATCAAATCTAGGAAGGCCTAGGGATTGGCTAACTTCTACAATAAAGTGATAGACAGGATGGCTTGGGTTTCTGCTCTTCCTTTTAAGTGCCAAAATATGATGTCTATTGGTAGAATGTAAGCTACATTATGACCAGTTCTGAAAAGGTCGAGTTAGAAATGTTGCTCTCAGGCTTCTACTCCCTACAATTCTGGGGAGAATAGAGAAAGCAACATGAAAATACTTCCAGGTTTCAATACCCAGTGTCATCATTCTCTCTGAAACTTATGTAGATCACTATGTGTAAGGGCATAGACTTTATTTCACATTTTTCTTCTTCAGAATCATGCACATGTTCAAAATAATGAATATTCATGTAATAGAAGAATAACGAAATCATTTATATCACAGATAAATTAGAGAGATAAATTGTAGGGTAAAAGGTCCAAGCACACTTCTGGGTTTGAAAACACACCAAAAACCACTAATCCCTGAGCTCAAAATCCCACCAATTCCTGGACTTGCCTTGAAATTACACTAATCTCCACTCTGAAAATTTCTACCCTGGAAAACTCCACCCCCAGGAAACCCCTTGTAAAGCCTGCCTCCTGCTCAGTTCCCTGCTGCTTCCCTCCTGAGCAGAGGCAGCTACCCTCTTGAGACTTTCCCAATAAATCTTTTGTGTGAGGTTTATTGTGTGCTGTGACTTTGGGGTATTCCTTGGCTCCCAACTACCAGGATACCTTTCCATCTGAGCTGTAACATTTCCATTGTGGGCACCTTTCCCACCCAGAGTGGCAACACTTGTGTTGGGGAAACCTTTACCTTCAGAGCTGTAACAGTTACATAAATTATCAAATGAAAATTAGTAAGGGTTCAGATTCTGTCATGAGAAAACTAAGTTCCCTAATAGTTTGGGTTATGCTGACAATTTACTGTACTAGCAACTTTAATCTTTAAAACAGTTCTGTGAAATAGATTTTGTAATTATTTTGATTATGTAGATTTGAAGATTAAGGCTCCAAGATTTAATAGCTTATCTATGGTTGCTTACATTCTAAAGGAATAGGCTATATGTGAACCCCAGCTTGTGACCTCATTCTCCACTTGGCCATCTTCAGCTAAGAGAAGTAGAGAAATTTTCAGGATTGGCATTTCATAGGTTATGGGATTTATTCGTGATCTTTTAAATCCAGTTCCTGTTCTCATTATAAATTCTCACATTTCATCAGTTTAAATGTTCCTATCTTGCCTTCAAGATCTCAAGATCTCTGTCTCCTTTTCCTTTTTCCGTTTTGTTTTTTGGCAAAACTGAGACCAAAGGTAACTAACATCTTCACTCTTTTTTTCTTTTCCTTTATTGTTCTCACATACAATACATCCCAAACACAGCCTCTCCTCCCTTTCCTCCTCCCATCAACCCCCTCATCCCTTCTCCCCCAAATCCACTGCTCCTCTGCTTCCTTTCAGAAAAGAACAAGCCTCCCAAGAATATCAAATGGAATATGACATAAGATATAATAAGACTAAGCACATACCATCACATCATGGCTGGACTAGGCAACCCAGTATGACGAAAAGGATCCCACAAGCAGGTCAGAGACAGACCCCCTCCCACTGTTGGGAATCCAACAAAACATATTCCATCTTGGCTCAGTAAGGATACAATTCCATCTAAAGGTTGTTGGTATACAAATCATTGTTATTTAGTAAAGTTGTCCCATTGCAAGATAGATTGCTGAAATTTATTCCTCCCATCTAACTGAAACTCCATATTTTTAAAAAAATTATCTGTTGATTCTAGCCACTTCTATTATCACTCCAGTCTCTGACAACTGCCATTGTATTTATTTTTATTTTTCTGTTTCTATGAGACCAAAGTTTTAGATTCTACATAAAAGTGAGGTCATGTACTAATTATTTTTTCTTTTAATCCCTTTTATTGAAAATAATTTCTTTTCTCATGCAATACACCCTGATTATAGTTTCCCTTCTCTTTACTCCTCCCAAATCCTCCTCACTTCCCCTCACATCTGAATCCACTCCCTTTCTCTCTCTCTTATTAGAAAACAAGCAGGCTTCTAAAGGAAATACAATAAGATAAAACAAAAAAAACTAGCATATCCAAATTGGACAAAACAAAGGAAAATAGTCCACAAAAAGGCACAAGAATCAGAGACTCACTTGTTCACATACTTAGAAGTCTCATAAAAACACTGAACTGAAAGCCATAAAACATATGCAGAGGACCTGGTGCAGACCTGTTCAGGCCCTGTACTTGCTATTTCAATCTCTGTGAGTTCACATGTGCCTTGCTTCGTTGATTCAGAGGGTCTTGTTCTCCTGGTGTCCTGTATCCCCTCTGGCTCTTAAGCTCTTTCTGCCCCCTCTTTCAGGGAAGTTCTCTGAGCTCTGATGGGAGGGATTTGATGAAGACATCCCATTTAGAGCTGCATAGTCCATGGTCTCTCTCTCTCTCACTGCGTAATATTAATTTGAAAATAACAAAGCAGAATGGATTTAAAGATTGTTAGATTAATTATGGGACATTTAGTTAAATTTATGTTAATTCACTTGTCACAGCCTTTGTCCACTCAATTCCTTTTTAAAACTCATTATCATAAATATAAATATTAGGATAACAATAAGTGAGAACCCTAGAGTAGTTTTACATGTTCCTCATAGGTGTAGATGTGAGACACTCCATTTATTCTTATTGCAATGATAAAAATTTCTACATTTTGTATCACTATTATATTACTTGTCAAAATTTGGCATGTGTTAAAAAATGACCCAGATTATTTATTTGTAATTGTAAATTTCTGGATAAAACCTCTAGAAATTCTGATTCAACAGTTTGAGAATAAAACCCATAATGCATAAGATCATACTGCCTAAGACAATGTGCAGGGAGTAGTGTGAATCCTACTGGACTCTCAAAATTGTCTCCCCATTCTTCATAGCTGCTCTAGGGATAATTCCTACTGCTGTCTTCAGCTCAGAAAGTGATTTTGATAACAAATCTCATTCTATATCAATGAAACATCAAAGGTATCAGGGATTGTTCTATATTATTAATCTTTTAGTTATAATTAACACTTGCTAATTTTTAATTATTTGTGGATATGTTAATACATAGTATACAACATATACTGATAAAATTGGAGTGATAGTATCTTTATCATTTGTAGCATTTATCATTTGCTATACATTTATAAAATGTCTTTCACATTATGGAAATATTTGGAATTGTGTTAGAATTACATTCAGAACTGAAGAAGGTTGTAGAAAATTTTGTGTTATCTCCAAGACAGGAAATAATGAAGGAAATTATCTTTTCTCTAGTAATGGTAAAGACTGGGTAATTTAAAATTTTATTTTATTTTATTTTGAGACACGGTCTCAACATGTAACTCTGTCTGTTCTGGAATTCACTATGTACACCAAGCTGGCTTTGAACTCACAGACATCTGCCTGATTCTTCCTCCCAAATGCTGAGATTAAACCCATGTACCATCATATCTGTTTAAGGCTAGGAATTTTCAATATTTAAGCAACTTCTGGAAATAAAGGGAAGTAGTATGGAATAGTGTTTCCAATAGACTATTTTTAGATGGTGAAGTTTTTTATTCCTCCTTATAATCATAATAGATAATAATACTTAAATAGAATTGAAAGAACAGAAAGATGCTAAAAGGAAAATGACAATTTCTGAAAGTTTCATTCTTTAAAGATAAACCATGCAGCGGACAGTGGTGATGCACACTGTTAATCCCAGCACTTGGGAGGCCAAAGCAGGAAGATCTCTGTGAGTTTGAGGCCATCCTGGTCTATAAAGTGAGTTCCAGGACAGCCAGGACTGTTACACAGAGGAAGCTTGTCTTGACAAAACAAAATAAGTAAATAAAATAAAATGAAATAAATAAATAAAAGATAAATCATGCAAAAGTATTGTCTATTACCCTAAACAATTCAATAGTATATATGTTCATATTAGCCATTGAGACAGTATTATATATACAATTTAAATATTCTTTTCTCACTTAATAGTATAGGATATACTTGCTCTTATATAGCCAACTTAATATAATGCTTTTGTTGTTGTTGTTAAATTCTTTTCCTGTAAGAGAACAGGGAACTTTCAGAAGTATCAAGACTTATAAAAACAAAAACAACAAAAAGTGCTCAGAATCTCAGTTATTATTCAGTCAGAGAAGCAATTAGGTCTTCCTGGAGTGTCAGAGGTGCTGAGTCGTCTGCAGCTGCCAGCTGCTAATCACATTAGGCAGAAGTCAATTTTTAGGTAACGTGCCCTCTGGCGCCCTACGTGCCAGGCAGTATAGGAGCTCCTTTATTTACAGTGGCATACAAGTGGGCACTGATGAGTTGAGAGAATAATGTGCATTACAGTGCTGCCATCCTCAAATTATTGTGAAGTTTTGTTGAAAAAGACAGAACTCTAAAATGTTATGAACATAAATAACATTGTAGAGAATTGTCTTTCTCTAAAAGTCTATGGTTGTGGTGTAGAGCCATTTTTCTTCTAGACTCGAATTAGTCAAATTCAGTGGAATTCCACTTGTCATTACAAAGAAATATTTTATTTTAATTTTCTATTCAGCCATAAATTGCTGTGAACATTCTCTCAGGAGGTAAATTAGAATGTGATAATAGCACAACTGTGTCTCTGCACAGAAAAATACTATATATTAAATATGCAGAGAAATACTTTCTAAAAGAACATGGTTACATTGAAACATTGTCAGTTTTTCAGTCATGTTGAAATTGAAATCTTCTTTGAACAGTAAATACTTTAGTCTTTTGGGATCAATTGCTGAGGGGCAGCCTTCATTGCTTATTGTTGTAATGAGAACAAGTTACTCACTTAGAAATATGAGACCAAATCAAGAAAGGCACATTTTTTTTAGGCATCTTCTTTTCTAAATGAAAGGACATTATCTTTTTATATAGTGAAGACCATTTAGGGAGGCGATTATGCTTCTAAAGCCACAGTACAGCATTCATCATTCTTCTCTAACCTGATAACTTGTTTTAGGTAATAATTAATATATTACTTAACATAACAATGATATGTTTTGATCAACTGACCCAGAATGTTATACTTTCCACCTACAATTTAAACCAAAGGCAAGATGTGATGGTTTGAATAAGTATGGCCTCCATAGACTCATGTGTTTGAATGCTTGGCTCATAGGGCATGGCACTTGTTGGAGTGGGTGTACCTCGTTGAAGGAAGTGTGTCACTGTGAAGGCAGGCTTTGAGGCCTCAAATGCCCAAGTCATGGCCAGTATGGCAGTTTTTCCTACTGCTGTCTATGGATCAAGATGTAGAACTCTCAGCTCCTTCTACAGCAACATTTCTGCCTGCATGCCAACATGTTCTGCCATGATGAAAATGAACTAAACCTATGAACTGTAAGCCAGCCCCAATTAAATGTTTTCCTTTATAAGGGTTGCCATGGTCATGGTCTCTCTTCACCGCAATAGAAACCTAAGATAGAAGTCATATAAATAGTTTTAATTAATGATTTTTATTTTTTAAATGGTGACATTAAAGCATGGTTTTGAAGAATTCTTAAAGTATTGATATGAAAGCAACAACTTAAATTATAGTCATAATTATTACAATAAGGTGACTGTCAACATAAATTGAATTTTCTACTAAGAATAAAGTGCAAATAGTGATTGGATTGTGGGGAAAATGAACAATGGTTCCTAATTTCCACTGTATTTGAATCAACTTCTTGAGCGTTAGTGAGTCTCCTTATTTGTGATGGAGAGAAAAGGTCAGATGAATGGTAATAAAATAATATTACTATGCTAAAAATCAAATAGCTAGAGTTAATGTCTTTTTTCTAAATATGGATTTATACAAAAAGATAGAATAAAAATTAAATGTACATTAAAGCATAAAGGAATCCATTTAATTCCAACTAGTTTCTGTAAAACATAAAGAAAAACAAACATCTGGTCATTTGCATAGTTTTGATCACAGAAAAAATATGGCTCCACATCCTTGAAAGAAACCCAATAAGCATAATTGTTGTCACTCAGGAAGGATTGCAACATATCTATAACTGATCTGGTATTGGTGAAATATAGGCAGGACTTTTCATCGAATTCTGTAAGTAATGCAAACCTTGGTTTGAGTGTTGGCTTCATTAATTTGAGCTGAGTGATCCTGAAATAATTTTCCCAATCTCTCTGGGGCTCAGTTTTTCTACATGTAAAGTGAGGATACAGAGCATTTCAAACGTCTATAAGTCCAGTTATATGAGAGTAGCAGCAAATTGTCCAAGTACAACAGTAGGGCATACTTGGTCTAGAGATGGCTGCATTCATGCATATATTTTTGTAAGTGAGCTAATTGGCTCAAAATTGCAGAGCTAGCTAGTAGTAAAAATGTGAATGATAAACATTATAGGCAAGGATTCAATATACATTCTCTTTGACTTCCTTACTAAAGAATGACCCATACCAAAGGGTGGGAATGTGGCTAGCTAAAATTTCACCCTCCTGAGCATCATTTGAGCTTTGGTTATATAGGTATCAGTTATGCCCAGTAGGTTGTAATGAGAACAATGATGTACATAATGTGTGTGAATGCTGGAGATACCCTAAGAAAAATGGCCAGGTACAGGTACCATGTATGCTATTTTCATGCATGGACATGAAAATAATATACATAGGTTGAACAGCCCTCTTAGAAACCTTCTTAAAACTATACCAAAACAACATAGCTCTATAAGCTAAGCATTTAAATCAGAGATAGATAGAGCTTGATAGACTCCACAGATTATGAGTGTCCAGACTCATTGTTCTATTTTTTAAAAATGCTTTTTTGCTGGGCAGTGGTGGCGCACGCCTTTAATCCCAGCACTCGGGAGGCAGAGCCAGGCAGATCTCTGTGAGTTCGAGGACAGCCTGGGCTACCAAGTGAGTTCCAGGAAAGACGCAAAGCTACACAGAGAAACCCTGTCTCGAAAAACCAAAAAAAAAATGCTTTTTTAAGGCTAGAGAGATGGCTCAGTGGTCTGTGGTTGATATATTATACATGTCAATAAACTTATCTGGGGTCAGAGAACAGAACAGCCATTATATTAAACATAGAGGTTAGGCAGTGGTAGCACCTGCCTTTAATCCTAGAATTCCAGAGGCAGAGATCCATCTGGATCTCTATGAGTTCAAGGCCACACTGGAAACAGCCAGGCATGGTGACATGTAACACAAATCTTAAAAGTTCTTGTTAATAAAATCAAACCTGATGCCAGTTATTGGGGTGAATGCTGGAAGATCAGAGAAGCAGAACAAGCCACAGCTACCTCACCTTGCCATTTCCTCAGCTGATCCTTTTTTCTCAGACTGGAAGTCTCTGTGTCCTCATCTGAATGGGTCTCAGCTGAACTGTTGCTAAAAACCTAAAAGCTTAACCAGCTAGTTCCTAGTTTTCACGCCTTTTATACCTTTCTGCTTCCTGCCATCACTTCCTGGGATTAAAGATGTGTGTCTCCATGCCTGGCTGTTTCCAGTGTGGCCTTGAACTCACAGAGATCCAGAAATAGCTCTGCCTCTGGAATGCTAGGATTAAAGGTGTGTGCCACCATTTTCTGGCCTCTGTGTCTAGTGGCTGTTCTGTTCTCTGACCCCAGATAAGTTTATTAGGGTGCACAATATTTTGGGGAACACAATATCACTACAGTGACACAAACCTTTAATCCTAGCACTTGAGATCTCATGTCTTGCTTGGAAAAGACACATGCCTTTAATCCCAGGACACGAGGGCAGGAAGCAGAAAGGTATATAAGACATGAGGACAAGGAACATTAGCTTTTTAAGCTTTTAGGCTTTTAGCAGTGGTTCAGCTGAGATCCATTCAGATGAGGACTCAGAGGCTTCCAGTCTGAGGAAACAAGATCAGCTGAGGAGTTGGCTAGGTAAGGTTAGCTGTGGCTTGTTCTGCTTCTCTGACCATTCAGAATTTACCCCAATATCTAGCTCCAGGTTTGTTTTTATTAATATGACCTTTTACGATTCGTGCTACAGTCGTCAAGAGCATTAGATGTTCTTGTAGAGGACCTAAGCTCAATTCCTGGCACCCATATGGGGAGGCTCACAGCCTCCTGAAATTTCAGTTGCAGATTATCTGATGCCCTCTTTTGAACTCTGCAAGCATATGCATACCTGTGGTATACATACAGACAGGTAGACACACCCATGTACACATACATTTATATTCTTATTACATTCATAAATTGGTGTCTAGCCCAATCGTCATCACAGAGTCAGCAGCTGATGGGAGCAGATGCAAAGACCTACAGCCAAACATTAGGCAGAGAGAGAGCCCAAATTGAAGATTTTCATCGGGTCCCTCCCCTTGGAGCTTGGTGAACACCATGGAAGAGATGAAGAAAGAATTGTAGGACTCAGAGGGGTGGAAAACAGCAACACAACATGGATCTCAGACATCAACAAGTAGGGGTCATAGGGGCTCCCAGAGTCTGAAGTGGCAGTCAAGGAGCCTGCATGGGTCTACACTAGGTCTTCTGCATATATGTTATGGGTTGTCAGTTTGGTGTTTTTGTGGGACTTCTAACAGTGGGAGTTGCAGCAGCAGGGGTGTGGGAGCCCACAATGACTCCATCTTGTGGCTTGATTCCATCTTGACTTAAGGTCAGAGAGTTCAAGCTTGTTTTTGCTCCTCAAGGCTGAATAACAAGATGTCTTGCCAAAGGTGGTAGTTACAAGATGTTTTGCTCCTTAAGGCTAAATAACAGGAGGTGTTTATGCTTGTCTGTTTCTTGAACCATGGTAAGGAAGTCTTTTTGACCCCTTGCTTGGTGTATAAAAAGGTTTTGAGAAATAAGTTCGGGGCTGCTGCATTATTCACTAAGAGCCCTCTGGATTCTATCTTCTGTCTCTGTCTTTTCTTAACCCTCAATCCCTATTCTGGTGCAGTTCCACAGGTCAGCTGGTCACATGGTAGATGGGGGATACATGTCTCTGACTCTTTTGCCTGCTTTGGGACCTTTTTCCTCCTACTGGGTTTCCTTGCCCAGCCTTGATATGAGTGTTTGTGCCTAGTATTATCGTATCTTGATATGCTGTGTCTGATGACTATCCCTGGGAGGCCTGCTCTTTTCTAATTGGAAAAGGAGGAGGAGAAGGGTATCTGAGGGAGAGGGAAGGAAAGGAGAGGCTGGGAGGAGTGGAAACTGTGGTCAGGATGTATTAAAACAATAAATAAATAAAAAATGTTGTTTATTTAAATAACTATAGTCATGTTTCTATTTTCTAGTTGAAGCCAGGTATAACTAATATTTTAGGAATCAAATGCCCAGGAGTCATGCAGCACAAATGTTTTATAAGGTTGTTAAATACAAAGCTCTGCTTATTCTGTATTTTGTCTTGTCTATTTGTAATGGTATTTTTATTTTGTCCTTAGTAAAAAATCATTAATTCCTTGGAGGGAATTTTCAGTGTCTTGACTAGCTTTTTGTCAATTTGTCATGTTAGAATTTTATGTGAAAAGGAGCATCAGCCAAGAATATGTCTCTATCAGATTTTTTTTGTTTGTATGTTTTTTTGTGTTTTGTTTTTCGAGAAAGGGTTTCTCTGTGTAGTTTTGGAGCCTGTCCTGCAACTCACTCTGTAGCCCAGGCTGGCCTCAAACTCACAGAGATCTGCCTGCCTCTGCCTCCAGAGTGCTGGGATCAGATTGTTTGTAGGCAAGTCCTTGGGTGAATTTTTGTCATTAATAATTGATGTGAGAAGCTGGGCAGTGGTGGCGCATGCCTTTAATCCCAACACTTGGGAGGCAGAGCCAGGTGGATGTATGTGAGTTTGAGGCCAGTCTGGGCTACAGAATGAGATCCAGGGCAGTCAGGGCTACACAGAGAAACCCTATCTCGAAAACAACAACAACAACAAAAACAAAAACACCCAATAATTGATGTGAGAGATCCTTGCTCATTGTGAGCATTGCCACCTATGAGCCCATTGACTTGGATAGTATAAGAAATCAGGATGAACAAGTTATGGTCAGCAAGTCTGTTAATCAGCTCTGTTCCTCCATGGCTTCTGCTTCAGCTGCTGCTTCCAGGTTCCTGCCTTGACTTCATTCAGTGATGGACTGTGATGTGGGAGTGTAAACCGAATAATCTCTCTTCCTCAAGTTTGTTTTGGACATGGTATTTTATTACAGGAATAGAAACCTTAACTAAGAGAAGCAGTCAACATAAATGATTTAAGGATTAGGAAATTGTTTCCCATAAATGGATTATATAGTGAATGGATAGATGTTAGTATTGAATACCTGTGTTGTTCAGTGTTGTCCTGTTATCATTACAGTGAAACACAAGGGATTTGATTTTCTAACATACTAACTCTTAAGACAAAAGTATCTGTCATCAGACATAGACAAAAGTGCTTGAATCACACAAAAAGCAGTGATTTATTATGTCATGTTTCTCAAAATATTCTTATTATTTATTATGGTGACAAGATACATTCCTTGGTTCCTTATTTGTAAGATGGGGGCCATAATGATGTAAATTATTTCAGATAGTTTAAATAATTCTAGCAATCTACTAGGTAGAAATTAATGGTCCACATATTTGCATTATCATTGCTATTTCTGAAATGTGAATCTTTTCCTTTGCTGCTCTAAAATCTTCACAATGACTAATGCAGTGTTATAGTCAAGCAGAAAGGCATTATAGACTAAATTTGGTCATTTATAAAATATTTGATTCTGGAAAAGTGATCAAATCAACCATGTTCCCATTTATTTGTCTGAAAAGAAAATATTTTGGCAGATACTTCACTGATTTGTTGGTTAATATTTGTGGACTCTAAAGTGAGATAATTTGTCTACTAACATAATGTAAGAGTTAACTGAAATAAATCTATTATTATTTTAAGTTAGTGGGTTTATTTAGACACTTTGTCCAAATGCCTCTTTAAGACTGTTGTAGAAACATCACTTTTCAAATCCCACTCTGCACCTGCATGTCTGTCACCATCATTCACTTGGCATGCTTTTTAAATGTCTTAACAAAGTGTCTCTTGTATGCTGGTTAATATGTATATTATTTAGATAGTGTTTTGGCCCCATTGTTTGCTCAAACATGGGTCTAGATGTTGCTATAAAGGGAATTTAGAATTGTTATTAAGTTGTATAAGAAGTTGATTATAAATAAAGATTATCTTTGATAATATGAGTTGTGGTGGTATTGTGGTCCCCAAAATATTGTACACCCTAATAAACTTATCTGGGGTCAGAGACAGAACAGCCACTAGATACAAAGGCTAGAAAATGGTGGCACTCACACCTTTAATCCTAGTACTCCAGAGGTAGAAATCCCTCTGGATCTCTGTGAGTTCAAGGCCACATTGGAAATGGCCAGGCAAGGTGACACATGCCTTTAATCCCAGAAAGCAAACCTTTAATCCCAGGGAGTGGTGGTAGAAAGCAGAAAGGTATACAAGGCGTGAGGACCAGAAACTAGAAGTATTTGCCTGGTTAAGCTTTCAGGCTTTGGAGCAGCACAGTTCAGCTGAGAGCCATTTGGATGAGGACTCAGAAGCTTCCGGTCTGAGGAAACAAGACCAGCTTAGAAGTTGGCCAGGTGAGGTTAGCTGTGGCTTGTTCTGTCTCTCTGATCTTCCAGTGTCCACCCTAATACTTGGCCTCAGGTTTGATTTAATTAATAAGACCATTTAAGATTCCTGCTACAATGAGTGAATTTTATGTAATCAGTTTTAGGTCCTAACAGCAAAATGTGAGGTTTTTTTATTTGTTTTTTTTGTTTGTTTGGTTTTGTTTTTTTTTGCTTTTGTTTGTTTGTTTAAGAAGGAATTCTATCTGAAGATTTTAGCATAGACACCTTTCCTTCCTTTCCTAAGTTTCCAGCTAATTGTTCATACAGAATTTCACCCTGCCCATCTTGGCAATTATGTGAGCCTATTCCTCAGAGGAAAACTATAATATATTTTGTATTACATAGTTTATCTTGCAGATTATTGGTTCTTTTTATATATAAAATTCTAACTGATAAACCTTCCTTCCTATATAAAACTGGATCTTTGAAAAAGCAGCTTTTGTTTGGTTGTTTTCAAAATTCTGCTGAGAACTTCATCTGATGTTTCTCCTGAGTAATGGGGGACTAGCAGCTCTAGTGAGCTGGCTGATGTACTCATGTTTCTGTTTTTGTTTTCTCTTCTGAAATCTAGCCCTTCATTCTCCTTTCACAGTCAATTTACTATTCCCTACAGCCTTTCACTTCAAATTTACCACTCTTCTCCACCATACCTCCTGGGAGTTTCCACTCCAGTAGCTTTCTATTTTCTTTCCCATCCTTCCTTGTGGCTATCTTGTCTTACACTCTTGTTAATCATGAAAATCATTTTACATATCAGCCTGAGAGAAACGTTACAGCCATTGGAAAATAGCAAAGTGAAAAACCTAATATAAGATCTTTACAACAAGATTTTTTAATATTGCATCACTGATCTTCTATTCCCCAGACAATTTTAAGGAAATTACAGATTTGTTAACAGTCTGCAGGCATGTGGCGAAGTTCAAAGGATTAGATGTAGGGCTCCTGGGAATCCCAAGGGCTTTAATAAACCATGCCAATCCGTTCATTACCGCAGGAGCTGCCATCTCCCTTGTTCCAGAACAAAATGCTTGATTGCTTAACCATGGATATGGAGATCCTAAGAAATTCTCATATACTACAGCAGGTACTGCTCACAGAAGCCAATTAATTAAACTAGTTTTCCATCTGATCTATTGATGCATTACCACTGTTTCAGGAATGCACAAATTAGAAGTATACTGTGTCTGAAAGCCTGGTCATCTCTCACTGTTGACTAATTCGCTAGAGAGGTTGAGGAAGAGAAAAAAGAAGAGCAAAACTGAAACTCAAGGACAGGTGTGATAAGCAACTTGTGAATGATATGAAATTTTTCCAATCCTATGTGCCCAATTGGTGTTATTCATGTTACTTCATGTAAGGATCAGAGAAATCCTGTGAAAAAAGATTTTAGTATTATATTAGTTTTATGCTTAAGGAAATAACTTCAGAAAGGTTGAATTACAGTTTCAAAGATATTGAGCTATTTAGGGGAATGAAGTAACAGTAATAACAAAAACACACAATAGTAGCAGCTATACTCTGACTCCCCAAATAGTAGACTGATTTTTTATGTGAATCTAGTGACTTTTACCATGTTCTCTTGCCAACTACTTCCCTCTTTCCTTCTGTAATTCACCACACATCAGAGAGGCTTTTTTTTTGTAACTGTGATAATAGATTATACTCTGTAGATCATCCATTCTTTTGAGTGAATCCAAAATACTAAGAGATATACTGAATCACAGTGATAGCAAAGTGAGTACAGTTGCAAACTTCCCACAGTAGGAGGGGCAACGTCCATCATAATGAAAATACTAGAAAGATTGCTGTCTACTTTCTTGGTTGCATTTGATGAAGCCAAAGACCTTTGAAGTACAGATGTTTTGATCCCAGCTGCTCTGCAGATGATCCTGCCAGGTTTCTTTGAAGTAGGTACACCTACTGCTCCCTATTTATGGATGTAGAAGTGTTAGGATAGAGAAGCCAGGGGCCAAGTTAAGTGGCTGTTATTGGATCTCGGTGAATCTGAAGTAAAAGGCAAAGTAAGTAGACATGCAAAGAAAAACAGATATGGTATATTCCAAAAGGTTATATTCCATAGCATGTACTAACTTGCTAAAACTGGACATAAAAGAAGGGCAGTTTTTTTGTGGTGATATTCTGTTCCCCAATATATTGTGCACCGTAATAAACTTATCTGGGGTCAGAGAACAGAAGAGCCACTAGGTAGACATAGAGGCCAGAAAATGGTGGCATACACACCTTCAATCCTAGCATTCTGGAGGCAGAGATCCATCTAGATCTCTGTGAGTTCAAGGCCACACTGGAAACAGCCAGGCATGGTGACACACACCTTTTATCCCAGGAAGTGATAGCAGGAGGCAGAAAGGTATTTAAGAGGTGAAAACCAGGAACTAGAGCTTTTAAACTTTTAGGCTTTTAAGCAGCAGTTCAGCTGAGATCCATTTGGATGAGGACACAGAGGCTTCCAGTTTGAGGAAACAGGATCAACTGAGAAGTTGTAGAGATGAGGTTAGCTGTGGCTTGTTCTGTTTCTCTGATCTTTCAGCACTCACCCATATACCTGGCTCCCAGGTATGTTTTTATTAATAAGACCATTTAAGATTCATACTACAGCCGGGCGTTGGTGGCACACGCCTTTAATCTCAACACTCGAGAGGCAGAAGCAGGCGGATCTCTGTGAGTTTGAGGCCAGCCTGGGCTACCACGTGAGTTCCAGGAAAGGCGCAAAGCTACACAGAGAAACCCTGTCTCGAAAAACCAAAAAAAAAAAAAAAAAAAAAAAAAAGATTCATACTACAGTTTTTGGGTGATTAATTAATTTATGGTGGTTGAAAATTGTAAAAGTTTCATAGAACTCTCATCCAGTGTCTAATGGAAGTGGATGCAGAGATTCATGGCTGAGCCCCAGGTAGAGCTCGGGGAGTCCAATAAGCGAGAGAGAGGAGGGATCATATGAGCGAGAGATATTGAGACCATGATTGGAAAAAGCACAGGGACAAATAGCCAAACTAGTGGAAATGCATGAACTGTGAAGCAATGGCTGAGGAGCCCCCATGGAACTGGACCAGGCCCTCTGGATAAATGAGACAGTTAATTAGCTTCAAATGTTTGGGAGGCCCCAGGCAGTGGAACTAGACCTGTCCTTGATGTACTGGCTGGCTTTTTGGAGCCTGGGGCCTATGCTGGGACACTTTTCTCAGCCTTGGTGTAGGGAGGAGGGTACTGGACCTGTCTCAGCTGAGTCTACCAGGCTGGGCTGACTTGCCAGGGGAGACCTTGCCTTGGAGGAGGTGGGAATGGGGGGTGGGAGGACAGGGGAATCTGTGGCTGATATGTGAAATTAAGTTAATTATAAAATAAAATTTTTTAAAAAAGTGTCATTCACAGATTGAAAACATAGGAACAGGAACATATGCTCCAGTTCCACTTCATAAAGATCTGAAAAACCATGGTAGGAAAAGAACTTACGTACAGGAAACAGAAAAAAACAAACAAACAAAAAAAACAACGAAGAAGCAGAAATAAATGAGGTGTGTCTATAAAATAACATTGATGGGTGTGATTGTGGTTCAGAATTCATGTGGCAATGCATAGTAAAGTATAAACTAAGGCTATCAGGCAAAGACTAAATTAAGAAGAGCTTTTCATGCTCACTAAGGATCTTTGCCTTCACTGTTAGGGGAAACACACTGTCATGAATAGTTTTTTTTTAAGGAAGTTAATAGATTACAAGAATTTTCAATTTAGAATTCTGTATTTGGTACAAAAGGCAGCACTGAAATGGGATAATACAACTGGAGGAAATATTGAGATAGCTCATCTGAGTGAGGATGGTAACTGGGACAAGGACAAGGGTAACTATTGGTGAAATTATTAAGGCCTCTCCACGTAGTTAAAAGGAGGAATTATTTAGTGGGTAACTTACAAATGATGGGATAGGTAGGTTGCGGGGTCTGGGGAAGGTGTATCGCAGTCCAGCGGTGTTCTCTGGAGCTCTGCTAGGTCCACCTCCACCGTCTCGGGTCCAGGAACAGAGAGAGCGCTCACCCATCCAGATCTCGGGTCTCCAGGGGCCTTCCTTGGCCCCGCCTTGTAGGCGTGACAGTTGCGGAAGTCTCAATGGGGGTTGGAACTTCCAGATCAAAGCTGGAATGGCTACCCACTACAGGTAACATTAGAAAAATCATGTGGAAACCTACTGTAGAAGCTTATTATAATATACACACGTATAACAGGAATCACCAAATAATAAAGAAGACAATCTTCCAACTAGACATCGTTTTTAGTTATTATTTTACCTTTTATTGAAAATAGATTCTTTTCACATCCTGATTATAGTTTCCCCTCTCTCTATCCATCCCAGTTCTTTTTTCCTCCCCTCCCATCCAGATGAACAACCTTTCTTCCTCTCATTAGAAAAGAACAGACATTTAAGAGATAAAAACCAAAAATAACAAAATAAAATATAATAAGATAAAACCAAAAATCATCACATCAAAGTTGGACAAGGCAAACCAACAGAAAGAAAAGACCCCCAAGAGAAGGTGTAAGAATCAGTGACCCTGTTGTTCACACACTGAGGAGTCCCATAAAACACTAAACTGAAAGCTATAATATATACACACAGGACCTGGTACACACCTATCTAGGCCCTGTGCTTGCTGCTTCAGTCTGTGTGTTCATATGAGCTTTTCTCAGCTGACTCAGAGGGTCTTTTTCTCCTGGTGTTCTCTATCTCCTCTGACTCTTATAGTCCTTCTGCTTCCTCTTCTGCAGGATTCCCCAAGCTCTGAGTAGAGCCAAATAATTCAAATACAACATGGGTTAGAGATCTAAACAGAGAATTCTTAATGTAAGAAACTCAAAGCACTTAAAACATGTTTGACACCCTTAGCCATCAGGGAAATGCAAATCAAAATTATTTTGAGTATTCATCTTATGCCCATCAGAAAGGTTAAGATCAATAACATAAGCAGTGGCTCATGTGGAATAAGGGAAACACTCATCCGTTGCTGGTGGGAGTGCAAACTTGTACAACCACTATGGAAATCAATGGGCAGTTCCTCAGAAAGATAGAAAGCCATCTACCTCAACATCCAGCTATACAACTCTTGGGCATATACTCAAAGGACACTTCATCCTACCATGAGGACACTTGCTCAAACATGTTCATTGCTATTCTCTTCACAATAGCCAGAAACTGGACACAGCTTATATGTCCCCTACCTAGAAATCTTATGTCACCAAGTAAAACCTCCACTTCCAGGAACAGGTTACATCCTGTTGGGTCAGTTGTCCAGAGGGGCTAATAGAACATGCCAAATAGTACAGGCTATTGTAAAGCGTATCAGTTACTCTCCACAATCTGATGGTAAGTCCCTATTACTGAAGATAACACTTACTTATGCCATTTGACATGGAGAAGTCAAGTTAATGCCCCACTACAAACTTCACCACTACTAAGTAGCGTTCATGGTACTGGAAGTAATCTGTATAGTACCATAGGAGAAAGATAAACAGCAATACCACTCAGCTACAAATCCTGTAACCTACAGCAGTGACCTGCCTGCAAGATATGCTGATGCAATAGTGGCATAAATGTTATATGACTGACTAACCACTTTCTGATTGGATTTAAGGCCCAATCTACAGTAAAATCCATACTTGACAATGATAAAATAGCCAGGAACCTAAAACTAAATTGGTAATGAACAGAGGTGAAAACCTACTACTATGATTCTGATAAAGAAAAACAGCAATAAAATGACTTCTAATGACATATTGCTACACACATAGATCAAGGCACCATTCATCCCTCATCAGAAAAGCTTCTTTATAGCAAATGGAAATTAACAAAGAGATCCACAACTGTACAATGTGTGGAGAGTGAGAGTCTTAGGAGTACTCAATCCTACAAGGGATGTCTTCATCAAAACTTTACTGTTAAAGCTCAGGGCTGTATGCAAAAGAAGAGGTGGAAACATAAATGCCAGAGGTGATTGATGACTCCAAAGAAACTGTGTTTCAAATACAATAGGACTATGCACATATGAACTTACAAAGACTATGGCAGCATACACAAGACCTGCACAGGTTCAAGCCAGACAGCTTCCCAGCACTGAGAGGGAAAAGTAGACATAGGATCTCATCTCTATCTAACAAAGAAGCTATCTGCAATTAATATCTTCTGGCAAAGAAAAATCAGTTTTATCCAATGGAGTACCACTGGGTATATCAACCACACTTTAGGGAAGGCCCCAAACTTAACAGCAGTTGGCCAAGACTAATTGAACTCTGTAATATTTTGTGTACTTTTTGTTTTATTTTCCATTATTTTGGCATTGTTTATCTTATTATACTTTTGCTTGTTTACTTTGATTTTAATTTTTTGAGTTGATTTTTTTTTGTTTTTTGTATTTTTTTAAATGATGATGATGATAATGATGATTTACAAACCAACTGCAGTTCCCTCCCTCCCTTTGTCTACCCTAAGTCCCTCCCCCCACCTCCCCTGTACCCTTCCCCAAATCCACTTGTCCTCCCTCCTGTTTCTATTCAGAAAAGGGCAAGCCTCCCATGGATATCAGCCAAACATGGCATATCAAGTTAAAGGCACCTCACCTCATACTAAAGTTGGACAAGGCAAACCAGTATGAGGGATAGGGCCCCAAAAGCCAACAAAAGAGTTGGAGACAACCCCTACTCCCACTGTTAGGAGTCTCACAAGAGGACCAAGCTACACAACTGTAACATATATGCAGAGGGCCTAAGTTATTCCCATTCAGGCTCCCTGGTTGTTAGTTTAGTCTCTATGAGCTCCTATGATCCCAGATTATTTGATTCTGTGGGTTTTCATCTGGTCCCCTTGACACTTCTGGCTCTCTCTTTTCAGCAGGATACCCTGAGCTTGGCCTAATGTTTATCTGTGGGTCTCTGCATCTGTTTCCATCAATTGCTGGATGAAGCCTCTCTAAAGACAATTGGGCCAGGTACCAATCTATGAGTATAGAAGAATATCATTAAGCATCATTATACTGACATTTTTTGCCAGTCATGTTTGTTTCTTGTTTCTTGTTTTTTGTTTGTTTGTTGTTTGTTTTTATTTTTTTGTATGTGTCTTTTCTTAGTGAGAAAGTGGGGGAGAAAGAGAGGCAAGAATATAGACTTATGTATACATTGGAGGATCTGGAAAGAATTGGAGGAGGGGAAAAACATGAGCAAAAACTGTTATATGAAAAAAACTAAATAAAAAAGAAATGAGTGGAGTAGGATTTTTTTTAATTTTCTTTAACATGTTTAGATATCAACCACAGTTTCCCCTCTCACCTCTCTTCCTGTTCCCTGCACCTGCCTCCCATCTACCTTCTTCCCTATCTACTCCTGCTCTAGTCTCCATTCATAAAGGGGCAGGCCTCCCATGAGATTGAACAAAGCATGGCTCATCAAGTTGAGGCAGGACCAAGCTCCTCCCCCTGCTTCAAGGCTGAGCAAGATAATTCAGCATGGGGAACAGGTTCCAAAATCTAGCTAAGAACCAGGGACAGGTCCTGATCTCACTGCTAGGAGCCTTACAAACAGACCAAGCTACACAACTGTCATACACATGCAGAAGGCCTAGGTCGGTCCCATGCAACCTCCCTAACTGTTGGTCTGGGAGTCCATGAGCTCCCAAGAGCTCAGGTCAACTGTCTCTGTGGGTTCCCCTGTCATGACCTTTCCCTGCCTGGCTCTTACAATCCCTCTTCCCTTTCTTTAGCAGGACTCCCAAAGCTTGGCCCAGTGCTTGGCTATGGATCTCTGCATCTGCTTCAATTAATTACTGGATAAGGGCTCTCTGATGACATTTAGGTTAGTCACCAATCTGATTACAGTTTAGCCAGTTCAAGCACCCTCTCCACTATTGCTAAGACTCTTAGCTGGGGTTATCCTTGTGGATACCTGTGGGTTTCCCTGGCACCAGGTTTCTCCCTAACCCTGAGAGGACCCCCAAATCAAGACTTCTCTTTACTCTCCTCCTTCACTCTGCCCCAACCTGCTTCCCACACCCAACCAGCCCAACTTGCTTCCTTAAGTTGTCATCCCCTAACCACCCCCAACCCCCAGTTTACCCAGGAGATCTCTTCTATTTCCCCTTCCCAGGGAAATCCATGCGTCCTTCTTTGGGACCTCTGTATTATCTAACCTCTCTGGGGCTCTAGATTGTAGCCTGGTTATTCTTTGCTTTACATCTACTACCCACTTATGAGTGAGTACATATCGTGTTTATCTTTTTGGGTCTGGGTTATAGTGGGTGATGTCATTCTGTATGCTGTGAACGTGTGTTGCTCTGATTGGTTGATAAATAAAATGCTCATTGTAGCCAGACAGTAAGTATAGGCGGGGTAAGCAGACAAGGAGATTTCTGGGAGGAGGAAGGGCTGAGTCAGGAGACACCAGTCCATCATCCAGGGAGCAGCACATAATGACACACAGGTAAAGCCACAAAACATATGGAGACATACAGATTAACAGAAATGGGTCGAGTTTAAGTGTAAGAGCTAGTCAGTAATAAGCCTGAGCTAATGGCCAAGCAGTAATAAATAATATTAAGCCTCTGTGTGATTATTTTGTAAAAGGCTGAAGGACTGTGGGTGAGAGATTTGTCCAGACTGTGGGCCAGGCAGGACACAGGAAGTCTTCCAGCTACAGGGTTACCTCACTCAGAATGATTTTCTTCTAGTTCCATTCATTTGCCTGCAAATTTCATAAATTCATTGTTTTCTACAGCTGAGTCATCAAAATACCAAATAATCCAATCAAAAACTGGAATACAGATCTAAACAGAGAATTCTCAACAGAACAATCCTCAACAGAAGAATCTCAAGTGGTCAAAATACACTTAAAGAATTGTTCAGTATCCTTAGTCATCAGGAAAATGCAAATCAAAATGACTCTGAGATACCATCTTACACCTGTCAGAATGGCTAAGATTAAAAATACTGATGGCATCTTATGTTGGAGAGGATGTGGAGGAAGGGGAATACTCCACCACTGTTGGTGGGAATGCAAATATGTACAGCCACTTTGGAAATCAATATCACAGTTTCTAAAAAAAAATAGTAATCATCTACCTCAAGACCCAGCTATACCAATCTTGGGCATATACCCAAAGGGCAAGGACACTTGCTCAACTATGTTCGTAGCAGAGTTATTCATAATAACCAGAACCTGGAAACAACCTAGATGTTCCTCAACTATAGAATGGATAAGGAAAATGTGGTACATTTACACAATGAAATAGAATATTTTAAAAGCAGAAGGAGAAAGATTTTCTGACGACTTAAATGTAGAAAAGAGGAAACATAGACAAAGATACCTTTGTTTTTAGATTGGGCTACTACATTGATATCAAACAATAAGGTATCAAACAATAAGTAAGAAATGGTTTAGTATGTATTTCTGTCACCATAGACCATAGTCACTATATGAAATATTGTAGGTTATCCACCAAAATGGATTAACACACTACAAGAAATTGCTTTGAACACATATCCTAGCACTTAGGGCAGTTATTCTATTTAATTGTGTGTTAGTCTGTCTATCTTCACAGTTTTGGGACTTACTAGTGACAATAGGCAGCAACATTAAATGGAACCCAATATTTCAGAACTAGCCCTGTTGTATAGGCATAATTGGCCTTTATCCAAATGTTCTGAAATTTAAGAGATTATCCACCAAATGAAAGACACATGTTAAGTACTCAAATTAAGTGAAATTTCATTTTGGGAAATTATTTTATTGCTTCAGTCATTTTACATTTAAAATACCTATATTTTAAAAGAAAATTTAAAAAGTACTGAACTTGTGTTAGTCTTAACAAATACTCTGTAATATAGTTCATTTGACAGATATAAGTATCTATAAACAAACAAGATTTGCAGGGTGGCGGTGGTGCACACCCTTAATCCCAGCACTCGGGAGGGAGAGCCAGGTGAATCTCTCTGAGTTCAAGGCCAGCCTAGTTTACTGAGAGAGATCTAGAACAGGCACCAAAGCTACACAGAGAAACCCTGTCTCGAAAATAAAAAAAAAAAAGATTAAATGAACTGGTCTATACAGACTCAAATCCAAATATAAATTCATGTTTTTAAAGACAGTGAGAGAGCCGGGCAGTGGTGGCGCACGCCTTTAATCCCAGCACTTGGGAGGCAGAGCCAGGAGGATCTCTGTGAGTTCGAGGCCAGCCTGGGCTGCCAAGTGAGTTCCAGGAAAGGTGCAAAGCTACACAGAGAAACCCTGTCTCGAAAAACAAAAAAAAAAAAAAAAAAATAAAAAAGATACGTGGAAAAAATATATATATATATATATATATATATATATATATATATATACTTTCTATCTAATTCCCTGAAGCCTCAAGGACCTCTCTTTCTTCCATCTTTAACAATAAACAACGCAAAAAGGATGTTTCTGAATGTTGTATACAAATATCTGGTGTGGTGTTGGCTTAAGGGTTATGCTAGAAATCCATATTTCTTTTTGTCATTGATGTGCTGTTCTGTTCATATTTACAGAAAGTAAGATTCTTTATCTCACTCCTCTGTTTTGTGACATCAACAACTTAGGTACCATTGAATCTCAAAGTAAAGTTATTAGTTAAATATTTTATAGTCATCTCCTGCATTTTGTCTCTGCTATTAATATATTTCATTTCCTGATATTTCAATAAATAATTAATATTAAGTAATGAGGACATGGTCCTCTTGTCATAATCATTCTTCTTGTCATATGTTGAATGTAAGTAACAGAAACACAGGTATGCAGACTAGATTAAGTAATGTGGTAGCCATGATTGTCCTTCATTTTAAAGCAAATTGAAATATTTGTTTTTCCTCACTGTCTTATTTTAGAATCATCGATATCAAAAAGTTTAAAAATCCCTGGGGTTATTGAGCAGGATTGGGTTATTTTGAGATGCCCATCTGACTTGTAAAAACCTATCTTTACTCATTCATCTTAAGCAGGCATGTATGAAAGCCAGGCTCTATGAGCTTTGTTTCTAGTACCACTGCAGTGAGAAAATAACAGCCCATTCCATTGCTACAAAGTGATCCACCAACATATTTTTGGTAAATCAGTGCCATATGTATTTTACTAGAATACTGAATGCTGAACATGTTTAAGTTAGTAAATAATTTGTTGGAATATAATTGTGAATACTAATATAAAAGTGAAGTATGAACTACTTTTGACCAAAGGAACAATAATTGGTTCTTTTCTATCTTTAACCACTTCTCTCCATATGTTGCTTTGCTGTGGAAGCAAACAATATAACTTTCAAGCATTTAAAAGTCTGAATAATTTTATTCCTTTAAAGAAAGTGAAATCCAGGGCTAAAGAGATCTAACAGTTAAGGGCATTGTTGCTCTTACAAAGGATCTGGGTTAAATTTCTTGCAGTCATGTGGTGGCTTAGAATCATCTGTAACTCCCATTTCAGAGAATGTGGTGACCACTTTGGAGATCTGTAGCACACATGTTGCACAGACATGCATGCAGGCAAAACACCCATGCACATAAAATTAAGTATTAAAAAATATTGTGAAACCAGTTAGAAAATAAAAATAATTTATGTCTTTAGCTCTTGAATAAATCATATTTTGTGAAGTAATTAATACCATAAGAGAGAAATTAGCTGGAGATGGCAGAATATCCAATAAGTCATACTTTTCAGATAATTTAAAATTATTCCCAATAGAATGGGCTACATGAAAATAGGCTTGTATTAAAAGGCAACTACAGAATGCAAGTTTCAGAAATCCCAGGAAGCAGAGAAGCTGGTGGAAATGCAAATAGAATCTATGTTGATAAGATTACTAAGAAATTGAGCTTCAGGAAAGAAGTGGGAGAAGCTAGAGCAACTGCAAGTCAGGCTGCTGAGCTTTATGGGTTGAAAGCAAAGCTGCAGAAGCAATAGGTCAGGACTGCATCTAGATAAACAAAAAAGAACAGATGAATGGCTATATGGCAGGTTCAGAGGATAAATACAAAGTGGAACAACAGTTGAGTAGATAACATCAACAGTGGGGACTAAGTGGAGTTGAAGCTCCTTGTGATGGTTTCAATGAGAATGGTCCCCACAGTATCAAGTACACATATTTGAGTACTTGATCCTCAGTGGAACTCTTTGAGAAGTATTACAAGGTGTGGCTTTGTTGGAGTAGGTGTGTCATTGGGGATAGGCATGGAAATTTCAATAGCCCAAGAAATTCCCAGTTAGCTCCTTTCTCTCTGCCTCCTGGTTATGCATCAGATGATCTCTGAAATACTTACTGTTTCAGTGACATGCCTGCCTACCTGCTCCTGTGCTCCCCTACATGATGGTCATGGACTCTAGCTCTCTGGAATTGTGAATATCAAGTTAAATATTTCCTTTTATACATTGCCTTAGTTTAAAACTTTTTTTAACAACAATTGAGAAGTAGCTGAGAGAGAAGTTTTCATCACAAAGTGGTGGGCTTTTGCTGTGAAAGGCCTGACTCTGCTGCATTTCGGAGTAATGTAAAAGATTTGGGGACATTGGAGTAGGTCACTGGTTTAATGCTGTAAGCAGATCTTAACAGGCCATCCTAGGAGGACTTCGAAAGACAGTAATACTGAGAGCAGTGTGGACTATAGAGGCCCAGATCAAGAAGTTTCAGAAGGGAACAATATTAACAACTGGGCTGGAAACATTTCTTGTGATATTTAGGCAAAGAAGGTGGCTGCTTTATTCATTTTCCTAAATTGAAAAGTATTGGGCTAATTTTGTCAGAAGAGGAGATTTCAAGACAGATTTCAATAAGGCTATGTTGCATGGTTATTGGTATACTCTTCTGAAAGTCTATAATAAAAAAAAGCAATCAGGGCAAAAAGAAATACAAAATGTACAGTTTGAGGAGAAAATAGCACCAGAAAATATAATGTTGGATCTAAGACTTGTACTGATATTTTACGGATATTTTAAGATTAAGGAGAGGCCAATCTGATGTGAAGTAATGGGAGTGGTGCCCTCAGGGCAAGACCACACTCAGTGAAGATTTCAACTTGTATAAAGACAATGCCTAAGGAATTGTCTGTTCCTAAAACAAAGAAAAGCCTAAACTATGAAGAATAGCAACAAAATAAAGCTTATGCAAATGCATTCAAGGAGTGGGCCATGCTCAAGCTTGCAGAACTTGGCAGCATTGCCCATGTTCTGACTTTAGAGTCATGAAGAATATACAACTAAACAGGTTGTAGCATCTTCCTCCACAGTTAAGAATATCTGCTATTCCAGGTGCATAGCATGGGAGTTCTTGATTGGATTTGATTGGAGACCATGAGAGGCTATTTCACAAAGCTTTGAATGTGAAACCTGGATTGCATTGGAGACCCCAAGATGTTAGAAGTGGCAGAGCCAAGGGATGTCTGTTAATGAGATCTGTAGACAGAAGGAAGAGGCAGCCAAGAGAGAATATATTGCAGTCAAGAAATCTAACCTCTGATATCAGACATGCAGTTACTGGATTTGGAGTTTGTCTTGATGTGTTTTGATCTTGCCTTGGTCCAATATTTCCTCACTAATCCTTCATCCTTTCTTTTTGAATGGTAATGTATATTCTTTGCTATTATATGTTGAAAGCATGTAACTCGATTTTGGATTTTACAGAGGTTACAATTAAGAGATTTCCTTGAGACTCAGAAGAGACTTTGAACTTTTTTTTTTTGGTTTTTTCGAGACAGGGTTTCTCTGTGTAGCTTTGAGCCTTTCCTGGAGCTCACTTGGTAGCCCAGGCTGGCCTCAAACTCAGAGATCCGCCTGCCTCTGCCTCCCGAGTGCTGGGATTAAAGGCGTGCGCCACCAACGCCCGGCGAGACTTTGAACTTTTAAACGGTGTTGAGACTATGAAAGACTATGAGGATTTTTGAAATTGAACTAAATGCATTTTGTGTTATGATGCTGACACATGCCCATGGGGCTCAGGGAGTAGAATGTGGTGATTTGAATGAGAGCAGCCTCATAGGTTCATATATTTAAATACTTGGTCCCCAGTTTCTCTCTCTCTCTGTCTCTCTCTCTGTCTCTGTCTCTCTCTCTCTCTGTCTCTCTCTCTGTCTCTGTCTCTCTCTCTGTCTCTGTCTCTCTCTCTCTGTCTCTGTCTCTCTCTCTCTGTCTCTCTCTCTCTCTCTCTCTCTCTCTCTGCTTCATGTTTATAGACCAGTGGTAATCTCGCAGCTACTGTTTCAGTGTCATGTCTGCCTGCCTGCTGCCATGGTCCCCTCCATAAAGGTCATGGTCTTCTAACCCTTTGGAAAGGTGAACCCCAAATTAAACACTTTCTTTCATATATAAGTTGTCTTGGTCATGATATCTTGTTACAGCAATTGGAAAATAACTGAGATACCTCTGGAAGAACCAGGAATTCTTAGCAAGTCTGAGTTTCCTGAGTTCTGAAAACCAAACTAGCATCTTCTATAAGACCAATATGTGTAGTTGCTGAATTTTCTCTCCAGCTTTTCCATTCACCTTTATGTGAGTTCCAAGGATAGAACTTAGGTCACCAGGCTTGAGTGGTAAGCATCTTTACTTGTTCATCAAACTTGCTGGCCCATAAATATTTTTTAAATGGTACCTTTTCCACATCACCATATGTACATGTATTTACATGTATTTGTGATTAGAAAATGTACTACTTAAAATGAATCATGACAAGATAACTAACAAATACAACTAAAGAATAAGCATCTTTGCATTTTTCCATTTTTATTTAAACATAAATACTTGTATGTGAGTGTTTGGTGCTGAGGATTGAAACCAGGGCTTCTGGTACTCGAACATATCACTACTGAACTAAACATTATGCCCTTTTACACCATTTAATTAAAAGAAAATTATCTGCTTTTATTTGTGAGTGAGTGATTTGTCTGCATATACAAAAGTGCACAGTGTATGTGCATTCCCCATGGAGGCCAGAAGCAGGCATTACATCCCCTGGAACTGAAGTTGCAGATAGTTGTAAGCTACCACCTGTGTACTAGCAACAGAACCTGAGTCCTCTACATGAGGATCGAGTGTTTTTAACCACTGAGCATTTGTCTGCAACCTTGAGTCATCTTTGAAAAACAAAAACAAAACAATTAACCAGCTTTTTGTAGTATAGCTTTCTATTTCCTTCTGAGTATAACATGTTTACCCCATTGCCATTTTGACATAAAATATATCTTGGCCAGGTAGGCATGGGTACTAAAGAATGAAAGAGTGTAATAGTAGCCAGGTCTATGGTAATGGTAACAGAACTATTAACAATCATTTGTAGATGGAGGAGGAGGGAAGGATCAAAAGATGCTCATTTGGGATTATAGCTGTAATTCTATCCTGCTCCCTCCACCCTCTATCAGCTAGTAACCTCAGGAGATTCTAGATTAAGATAAGGAAGGATAATTAAAAGGATGACTCCATGATGTGGCTCCCATGAGTTTATCTTCAATGATGTGGGACTTTGTAGTGATAGAGTTGTTTTCAGGCCACTCACACTTGTATAAAGTAACCCTTCACTGATGTTCTGTTTGTAAGCCCAATAAACTCATTAGTTCACCAAGATAGAATTTGATGGAAGTGTACTTTGTTCTGACGTTGTTGCCTTATCTTATGTTGAGTGTATATTTGTTCACATCTTTCCAGGAGAAGTTAGCACAAAAAAGTTACTAATTATTTGCAATGAATAGCTGTTGTATTTATTTATTTATTTATTTATTTATTTATTTATTTATTTATTTATTTATTTATTTATTTATTCTTCAAGTCTACGGATATTGGTTATTATTTATTTTCCCATTCTTTGATGCATTTTCCTTTTCTTTAACATTTTATTGAGATGGAGTCTCCCTATAAAGTTTGCCTGGCCTCGAATTAACTATTGTAGACCAGCCTGGCTATCAAATCATAAAAATTTACCTGCTTCTGCTTCCCTAGCACTGGGAATAAAGGCTTGTACTACTATGACTTTCTTTTCTTTAAGTTAAGATGAATATTAATTTATTTTTATTTCTTCTTTTACTTAAAAATGAAAACATAAATTTCCATCATTTTAATGTATATTTTCATATAATATTTATGCATAAACATGTCTATATAATTGTAGCTTTCATTAAGTCTTTAGTAAATTATGTTTTCAAAATAGTATTTTTAATTTCATGAAGCTTTATTTTGAAGCCTTCTGCTTTTTATTACTTGCTATTTCTAGTTAATTTTGGTCAGATAATGTGACTGTTATTTTTAAGTACAGTCATTATTTGAGAGGAAGGATTTACTAACATAATATTACCCAATTAATCAAAATATCTATAAGAAGATTTTGAAAAGAAAATGTAATTTTTATTTCTTTTCCTAATAATTTGTTACATAGATATTAAGTTAAGTTTATTTACTTTAAAAAGCTTATATTTTATGTAACTAATGGAGAAAGACTCTCCTCAAATATGGAGAGCACCTCTGGATGGTGGCTCACATGTAAAGAGATCTGAGGCAACAGCACGGCTACTCTTGCTCACCCACCTTTGCTCTAGTAAGTGGATCTGTTATGTTTCTACCACTGTTGCTACCATTACCTTTTGCTGACTTCACTACCCAGAAGCTTTGACTTCCTGATGTGGACTAAAGACCATTAGCTCTCCAAATATCCTCCACACCTTCAACACCAAACTGTGACTACTGACTTAGTCATCTTAGTGAACTGAGGAGGTACCAGTAGTCTCAAGCTCTCCAGTTTAGAGACAGTCATTGTAGAACTACCCAACCTGTATCATAGAACTGATCTGGCAAATACTCCTTGTAATGGATATTCAATCCATCATACATACCTGTTTCTCTAGAGAACTCTCCTGCAATATGTTCACCATTTTGAGATTATTTTAAAACCAGATATTTCCTAGGAGAATATAGAAGAAAGTAGAAAGTCCTTTCCAATTCTCAGATACCGAAACTTGCCTGGATGGGACCAGAAATTTCATTTTAAAAGACATTAACAATTGTCCTAGAGAACAGTGATAGAAAATAACATGATAGAATAGTAGTAGGAAGTGAAATAGGAAATAGGCTGCCTCTGCCAAGGCAAGTGAAAATTGGTCTTGCCCATTCTATATTTCATGGAACGTGCCTGAAATAAGAAATAAGACAAGCTGGTTTTATTTCCAAGGTAACAGTTTCTATTCTTCCAGTTAAGAAAGAAGTTTACGATATATTGAAAAAGTTGTGCATAAAGAAATACAAATATTTCTCAGTCATTGATGGAAAATAAGTGTGCTGAACCACACTATTTACTTTGTTGCAAGAATAGGTGGCAGATTCAACTCATTTCAGAGTGTTAGATTTCTGATGATACAAAAAAATAGGGGCCTAATTGAAAATGATAAGCTGTATGTATTCTTGTGCCCACTTCAACCTTCTCTTGCCATTTTGACTTATTATTCTAATGCAACAATTTGAAAGATATATACAGAGCCATTGGGTACTCACAGGATTTATTCTTTTTTCTTTTCCTTTTTCCTTTCCTTTCCTTTCGTTTCCTTCCCTTCCTTTCCCTTCCCTTCCCTTCCCTTCCCTTCCCTTCCCTTCCCTTCCCTTCCCTTTCCTTTCCTTTCCTTTCCTTTCCTTCTGTATTCTTTTCACCCCATCTCTCCTTCCTCCTTTTCTTCCTTGCTTCCCCCCTTCTTTCCAATTATAAGTTATCTCAAGGAATGGGAAAAGTAAAGAAGACAATTGAAATTATTAGTTTTCTTTCTCTGTACTCCATTCCCTGCACTTAGTGCCTCTTCTTATGTCTTCTGCCTTCTCATCTCATAGCTGATACAGCAGGTGATCAGATGAAGATATGATATATGTGAACTAAACTATAATTTCTTGTGAAGAGTACTCTGCAGGCCTAGGTTTTCCTCTGAAAGTGCATCCTCCTACACCAGCATGTTCTGAAGAGTATTTTCGAAAAAGAATTTACAAATTTCCTCTCTTTTGTAGCAAATTAACAGTTCATTTGTTAACTTTTTCGACACACACTTAGTGAGTGGGTATTCTGTGACATATATTATTCTAGATTCTAAGAATATAACGATGAATAAATTGAATCCTTGCCAATGGGGAGCTGTGTCTTGTGAAAATTTAAATAAATTCACTTCCCGTATTGCCTCTGAAGATCATGGCTTATTTTTGGACAATAGGCATAACCAAAATTTTACTTATCCTGACTTGAGTGTTTCTTGTTCAAAATATACCCATTGGAATCCTGAAAATTTTTGAAAAATTCAGAACAAATTTTCTTTGCCAAGCATTGTGGGAATTTATTTATTCAACTGGAATTCAGAGTATGAGTCAAAAACTGGATTTTAGAGAATCTGGATTTTAATTAATTATAAGCTAAGATATCCATTGAATTTTAATTGTAATCTAAGATGTCTCTTTCCAAATATTGTTCTTATAAATAGTTGTTGGCATTTTTGCTTCTAAATTTTTGGCATAATTTAATCAAACTCAATTAAAAATTTGAGGTTTCACATATTACAGATTAACTTTGATCTATAGCTTTAAATAAATGCAGTTGCACAAATCTAAGGATGTCATGAATTACTCATAATTTTCAATACATGTGTAATATCACAATACTATTACTAACAGCTGCTCTTCTTGGTTATGTTGTTTGTCAAATATCATTCTAATTGAGAATATTATGCTATTTAGCATTCACAGAAAGTCTGAAAGAAAATTCTTATTTTACAGATTAAAGTGTCTTTGAAATAGATTAGTTTAAGCAATGTCAATTTTCACTGTAGAAATCATTCTATTCTACATTGTGTCTTATATAACAATGACCATATTATTGATACAGTTATACTGTGTTCAAGCTACTAGGATACTTGATGAGCCAGAGGGGTAAATGTATATTAATAGAATTGTTTTTCCTTCATACATGAAATATCTACAAAGGAAAATATGAAGTCATCAGCTTGAAATTCCTCAGTAGAGAGAAAAATTATTTGGTAGAGAAATAGAGTGGGAGGGTTTTTTTTGTTTGTTTGTTTCAGTAAATTATGACAAGACCTAATGGCTGGTCAAAATATAATCAACATTTAGAGGATGTATTCAACAATTGTAACACAATATGAAATATCTGAAACTTCTGTTGGTGGCAAAGTCAGAGCTACTTCTCTTAGTTTTGGTTTCCCTTCCTGATGAATGTAAAGGTTGAATTTCAGTTAAAAGTTAATTACTACAACAATAAGATGGCTTTATTTCCTGTATAAGTTAATATCTAATATCTCATGAGTCCCTGGGCTATGTGAAGCCAGAGATTACCCTGAGGTTATGAGAAGCAGGCTCTGGGGATGGAGACCACCTCAGAACCCCCATTCTGCATGATCTAGAGGCCTGGATGAACTTCCCTAGAAGACACAAAGACATGAAAAATGATGGAATTTCCTAATATAACCAATTTGAAATTGAAATAGAAATATTACATATTTTTAATATTTAAAGTCACTATTCCATAAATACTCAGATCTTCCATTGCTTCCCCTTTTACCACATATTTCAACTAGCTTTCTATTATCAAAATAACTAGAAATACTGATTTTAATATTAAATTATATCATAGAACCTGAAGTTATAATTTTTAAGTTAGTGTTCACATTCACTTTTATTTCTGAAAATGGAACACTATGGTGATATTTTATTTGTACAAAATTGTGATTTTATTTGTATGTTAATAAATAAAGTTGCCTGGGGGTCAGAGCTATTAGCAAGCCATAGCGAAAGCTGGTTGTGGTGGTGCACGCCAGTAGGATTTGCTGAAGGAGGCTCTCGCCTTTTAATCCCAGCACTTGGTAGGCAGAACTAGGTAGAGCTCTGTGTGTTCAAGGATACAGCCAGCATTGGAGACACACGCTCCAATGTGTGTCTGGAGGTCTGTACAGACAGGCAGTGATGAGGCAGTCACGTGAATGAGAAGGCAGAACAGAGAGTCTTTTTAAAGACAAACAGACAGGAAGTAGCTCTCTTTTTGGAGAGGTCTCTTGGCTGAAGAGGCTAGCTGCAGCAGGCAGGTAAGGCTCTTAGCTCTGACCTCTTGGGCTTTTATCTTTACATTGGCTCTGTGTTTCTTATTTAATAAGACGGTTGGTTACATCTACAGAACACATCACAAAACAGATAGCATTTCATGTACATTTTTCTAAAAGTTCTTAGTCATGTGCTTGACATGTGGAAAAGTGTTACTGATAAAATTTACATTTATAATGACTTTTTTTGTTCAAGTCATAATTTCCACTATGCTTGATAGTCTCTCTTTTGTAAACTTGTCATTTGTATCCATTGATGTCTGTGTATTTTTTTTCACTTAATTGTAGTTTATAACTGAAAGTTTTCCTGTGCCCACCCGGCTCCCACATCCTTGCAGTCCAGCAGCCATTCAGACCCAAATGAACACACGGAGGCTTATATTAATTACAAACTGTATGATCTATTGGCTCAAGCCTTTTGCTAGCTAGCTCTTATATCTTAAATTAACCCATAACTATTAATTTATGTATCATCACATGTTCTGTGTCTTTACTTGTGTCCCATTACATGTTGCTCCTTGGGCGGCTTGCTGGTGTCTCCTCTCTGCCTTCTTCCTGGCTCTCTCTTTGAATTTCCTGCCTACCTATAAGCTGCCTTGCCATAGGCCAAATGACTTTATTTGTCAACCAATCAGAATAACACATATTTGCAGCATATAGAAAGATGGCACCCAACGGCTCAAGTTTTCACTTGAAACCTGAGAATATTTCACAAGCAATTCTAAATGAAACCAAAAACAGGTTGCTGCTTCATGTCTCATGTGGGCGGTGAGATGCTGCAACATGCAGGCTTAAGCTACTCTATGGTGGGTTCATGGCATGTGAGCTTGACCTATGCAAAGTTACACAGAGGTGTCTCCAAGCTGCACAATCTGCTGTGTGGTGGATATAGATTTTACTATTAAAAAAAGGGGGGAGGGGCAGTTCTGGGCTACATGCTTCTTTGATAGAGGCATAGACCCACTGCCTCCCAGAGTCTGGTATTGAGCATGGTTCCTCCAAAGCTGGCGGTAAACTTAGTTCTGCCCTGTTGAAAAGCTGAGTTGGGTGGAACCAGCAGCCAAAACTTCTGCTTCAGTACTAACTACAGCAGTTTAAAAGCAATAGATTCACAAGACTTTAAATGGTTTACAATGTGTGTAAAAATGTATGTAGGTTTAGAAGAGAGAAGAAAATGAATATAGACAGTTATATAAAGAAATAGTTTTAAAAAATAAAGTCTTTAAAGAGACAGTAAAGGTAGTAAAAAAAAAGCCACATAAAGATAGATAGATATTACACAGAGAATCTGGATTGTGTTGTCTTTGGGATTTTTAAATGCAGAAAGACATTTGATTGTAAAGGCTGCTCAGTTAATATATATATATAAAACCTATTTAATATATATATTAAAGGTATCTTGATTTCAAATTTGCATCTAAGGATATATTGCTTTGGAAAGGAGGCTTTGCTTTTGTTTCCACAGGAAGCAAGAGGCTATAGATTTGTTCCAGATTAAGATACACATGGTTTGACCAGCCAAGACCCCCTGAAAGGTGTTTGATGATACCATGGCCCAGATGACCCAAAGTCCAAAAACAGTTTCAAGGCAATTGGCTCAGAGAATACAGTGTCACAGACTATTCCAGTCAGGAATTGACAATAATTCTTAATTTTCTCAGGATCCCCATTAGATTGCCAGTGTCCTTTATCAGCAGGAAGTAGCTTAGAAAACTACGCCCACATTCTCCAAAAAATCGATTATGGATGTTTCTTTTTGTTTAGGTTGTTGGTTATAAATTGTTATTGGTCATAGTCAATATCTTTCTAAAAGAAGAAAGGGACATATGATATGAAAATATAGGATATAGATATGATAGGATAAAAGGGTAGATTGTTGAACCTACTTTTATAGAGAAACAACTTGTTTTAAAATGTTTTACATTGGTATAGATTTTAGTTTATTGGTACAAATTTAAAGTTAATTTTGTTATACTCTATGTATATTTTTACTCTTGTTTAAGATATTATGTTTGTACAGCTCATTTAAATTGTATTGGATAATTAAGAAATACTGATTATAATGTCTTCTATGATAGTCAAACTTATAGTCATGTTAAGTTTTCTAGGTATACATAGATATAATTCAATTAGGTAGGTAATCTTCAAATACTTCAAAGACCTACAGAATATGGCATTTAAAACGTTTTAAAAACTTAGACTTTCTGGACAATGAGACATGTCTGTTCCTGGCAGCACCAATTTACTTCAAAGAGAAAGATAGGCATCAAAGACACTCTATATGGAATTTATTTTCTTCTTGGCAAAAATAGCCATTTGGGCAATAAACTGTTCTTGCCTGAACTGCTTGACAAAATGTTGTATCAACTGGACATGCAGGATGCATAGGAAGGTGACCACTGAACTTTGCAAAATGAGATGGTCCTTCAGGTTCCTGCTTCACTGAAGAAACTGCTAGACATTCTACAGGACACAGAGAGAAGCAACAGAGAGACACTAGGCCTATGGGCTGAAGATGGATGCCCCAACTTTGCAGAGCAACTTTGGATGACTGTCCAGGCTGACAGCTGTCTCAGTCATTCTAGATTTTTGGAAGTTGCTAACAATGTACTTCCTGTTCACTTAAGTAATATTGTATCCTTCTGAGGTCTTTGATGTAGTTGAAGACTAGATAGTTATAATTATAATTTTCCTTGGTTATGATAAAAGATAAATTAGATATGAAACTTAGACTCACACATATAGGATAGAATGTTTTTCTTAATTTTACAAAATAAAAATAGACTAGATATTGTAACTATAATTATTGCTTGATAACTGTTTTGTTAAAATTATATTTAATTTAGGTTAAAGTTAAAACTTTCCTTTTGTTTAGATAGAAAAGGGGAAGTGTTGGGGGACTGTCTTTCTGTATGCTCCAAATATGTGTTGCTCTGATTGGTTGACAAATAAAGCCATTTGCCCTATGGCAGGGCAGCTTAGAGGTAGGCAGGAAATTCAAAGAGAGAGCCAGGAAGAAGGCAGAGAGGAGACACCAGCAAGCCGCCCAAGGAGCAACATGTAATGGGACACAGGTAAAGCCATAGAACTTGTGGCAATACATAGGTTAATAGTTATGGGCTAATTTAAGATATAACAGCTAGCTAGCAAAAGGCTTGAGCCATGGCCATGCAGTTTTAATTAATCTAAGCTTCTGAGTGATTATTTTATAAGTGGCTGTGGGGCCAGTGGGGCTGGGCAGGACCAGAGAAAACTTCCAGCTACATATAACAGCATTACATATAGTTATACTAGAAATGTAAAACTTATATTTCATCTTATTAAAATTAAACCCATTTTTCATCTTATTAAAATTTTCAATTTCCCCAAAATGTTGCATTTCTTATAACTGTGTGCTTCTGAAGGTGTCAAGCAATGCATTTTCAATATATATTTACCATTGATTTATTTAATTTGTTGTGTATGTATTATATATTTGTATATGCATATACATATATACATGTGAAGATGAAGGCCACACTCAATGTTGGTTTCTTTCAATTATTATCCTTCTTATTTTTTGAAATCAGATTTCTCCCAAACCTGAAGCTCATGATTTGTACTAGATTGGATGCCCAGAAAACCCTAGAGATCTTTTGTTTCTCTGTCTCATGCACTGCTATTAAAGGTGTTTTCCATATACTCAGATTTTTACCTGGAACTTAGGGCCTCAGGATTCTGCTTGTCTTCCATTGGCTAATATTTAATCTTGCTTCATATTCACATCTGTATGAACTATAAAGAGTCTAATTTTATGTTCATAAACTTAACTGAAAATTTTATTAACTACATGAAAATAGAAGAAATATACATGGAGAACAAGTAATATTTGCCAGCATTAGGGACATATTCTTTAATAAAACTACTTAATTATTTTGTCAACATTTATCCTTTACAAGATGAAAACTGAAGGTAGCTACTGTGATTCTTACTACTTTATTTTATTATACCTGTATAAATAAACTAAAAAAAAGTATCTCTTGGTTCTTAAATTAAAACAATACAACTGGAATGTCTCTGCATTGATCTTTTTGTTATTGTTTCGTTAGCATATTGTGACATACTGAATTTTTGTGACATTCTGAATGTTTTTAAACTTTGATTGTTTTCCATTTCCACTCATGGGGCATTTACTTTAGAAATAACAGTGATACTTGATTTTTTTCTGCAATCGCTGAATTATTATTCAGACATGATTAAATATCATTATTATTGAAATAAATCAAATTGTTTCATTGTTTATCAATAATTTAATTAATTAATTATAATTGCTTAAATCTTTATTTTATTGGCTTTGAGCTTTTCTGTTAAGTTTGAATTTTTTTTAATTTTTATTTTTTTTTAATTCTTTATTATTCCAGTTTTATTTTTAGGTTTACTACAATTTTGATATGTCATACATCTTTATCATGTCATTTTAACTTTCCCATAATATCATCTTTTTCAAGTTGTTGATTTGATCAATTCATATTATTTAAAGTATTCAGCCACTTTAAAACATTCATTTTTAATGTCTTAATTTATGCTGATAAATTAGGGATAAATTTATGCTGTGTTTCTGATAGTATTTAATAAAGCAATCATTCTCCAACATCTTCATAAACTTTAAATGCACTCTTTTGAACAACTTATATTTGACACATTGTAATATAATCATTTTTCCTTACAATGTAAGAACTGCCTACATTTTCATACTTTTTCTGTAGTAATGCCATATTTTTCCATGTCATTTTTACACTTGTAATAAAAATTGGAAATGCTAATTTTTGCCATGTTTTCTGTAGCTAGAGTTTTCCTGCCTTGCCCACAGTCAGGACAAATCTTTGTCACCCACCAGTCCCACAGACGCTCAGACCCAACCAAGTAAACACAGAGATTTATATTGCTTACAAACTGTATGACCTTGGCAGGCTTCTTACTAACTGTTCTTTTTTTTTTTTTTAAGCTTTTTATTATTCTAAGTATTTATTATTTTA
>CABHPH010142042.1:27758-41042 GCA_902168325.1 Peromyscus nudipes | reverse complement strand
AGATAGATAGATAGATAGATAGATAGATAGATAGATAGATAGATAGATAGTGATAAGCTTATATGCATCAATGTTTAGTGCTGTGTTTCTGGCTCATGGTTTCAGAGAGATTTTAGTCCACCATGGCAGGAAAGGCAGACAGAGTTGCTGTGGCTATGGAAGTGTGAGCCTGGGGTTTATTCATGTAATAGAAGATAGAAAACCAGGAGAAAGAGGCCTGAACCAGAAGTAAGTCTTCCCTTCAAAGGCCCATTCCTAGTGACCTTCTTCTGCCAGCCAGACCCCACCTCCTAAAGGCTCCACAGTATTTAGAATATCTCCACAGCTGGAGACCACACCTTCAGAACATGAACTAGGGTGTGTGTGTGTGTGTGTGTGTGTGTGTGTGTGTGTGTGTGTGTGTGTTCTGTATGCAGGAGTACGTACCATATGTAAAACACAACAGATGTCATGGGGTGAAGACAAACTGGAAGCCAGTGGGAAAAAAGAGGTACGTAGTCCATTGGTGAAGGGATGGGCCATTTCTCTACCCACAAGCATGATGAGGACACTTGTCAGTCAGTTTGTGAACACAGATGAGTAGTGTGTCCAATGTGGTCTTCTGGGAACACCTAAGGGTTCCCAGCTCTAATTGAGTATGTGAGGTCTCATTTTTGGAGAACTTGTCTGAGGGCAGTCAGTCCACATTACCAGCTAGGTGCTGTGGGATAATGCTTTTGTACACTGGTTTAATAAAATGCTGATTGGCTAGTAGCCAGGCAGGAAGTATAGGCAGGGTGAGCAGATTAAAGGAATTCTGGGAAGAGGAAGGACAGAGTCAGGAGTCGTCAGCCAGACACAGAGAAAGCAAGATGACAAGGCAGAACTGAGAAAAGGTACCAAGCCACACGGCTAAACATAAATAAGAATTATGGGTTAATTTAAGTGTAAGAGCTAGTCAGTAATAAGACTGAGCTAATGGCCGAGCAGTTATAATTAATATAAGCCTCTGTGCGTTTACTTGGGGGACGAGAGTGGGAGAGATTTGTCCCGACTGCTGACAGGGACACAGGAACACTTCCAGCTACAGCTAGGGGCATTTTTGCCCATTTGATGGAATGACTAAGTAATGGCCATGGAAATAGGGTTAGGCAGACATCTGAAGGGGCTGACAGTTATTTAGGGCAAAATTTTATCAGCTGGGTCCCTTTCTGCTGTATTTTTTGTGGCTGTTGCTTTGTTTTGTTTCTAGGTAGCCCAGATTGGTGTTGAACTTTTTTTTTAATTTAAAAAAAATGTAAGTTGCCAGGCGGTGGTGGCGCACGCCTTTAATCCCAGCACTTGAGAGGCAGAGGCAGGCGGATCTTTGTGAGTTCAAGGCCAGTCTGGTCTACAGAGCAAGATTCAGGAAAGGCGCAAAGCTACACAGAGAAACCCTGTCTCGAAAAACCAAAAAAAAAAAAAATGTAAGTGTATGGGTGCTTTTATTACATGTATGTCTCGTGCATGTCTGGTGCCCTCAAAGGCCACAGAGGATATCAGAGGATTTTATGGAGTTATAGGCAGTTGTGAGCTGTCATGTGATTGCTGAGAATTGAACCTGGGTCCTCTGGAAGAGCAGCCAGTGCTCTTGACTGCTGAGTCATCTCTCCAGCCCCAGTATTTTATGAGTATGAATTCTCTCTGTGCTGTATCTAGGCATGCTGTTTTTTCCTTATCTTCAATGGCAAACCCAAGCCATCTTGGCTGGTGGACTAAATACAGCTCAACCTAAAAAGGCCCTGGAGTGCTGAAGCTTCATTCATCTTCAAGTGTTAGCATCCTCTTGTTGGACTGTTATGGGGAGCCCACTGGATTTGACCACTCACAGTTTATAGTTAATTGAAAGTTAATTAATATAGTTAATGTAATTAATAATATAGTTAATTCCAGCTGGCTGGGACCATACTCAGATATTCAGAGACCCAAGTGTAGCTCCAAGCATTTAGGGCAAGAGTTTTTTGTTTTTGTTTTTGTTTTTGTTTTTGTTTTTTTGTTTTTTGTTTTTTTTTTCGAGACAGGGTTTCTCTGTGTAGTTTTGCGCCTTTCCTGGATCTCGCTCTGTAGACCAGGCTGGCCTCAAACTCACAGAGATCTGCCTGGCTCTGCCTCCCGAGTGCTGGGATTAAAGGTGTGCGCCACCAAGAGGTTTTTTAAGGCAAAATCCACATCCTGTTATCTTACTGGGCGGCTGCAGGGGGAGGTTTGGGGCAATCTGAAAGCAAACAGTGTAAGATAGCTAAGATAAGCAGTTAGCTGGAGGGGAGTACAAGCTAACAGCAGCTGATAAGTTCACTGGGACATCCTGGCCTTTAGTTCCTACAAGAGAGCTGGGTAATCTCCATCAAGATCAGATTCTAGTTAAGCCTGTAATAGCCTCAAGCAGGAATACAAAATGGGGGGTTGGGGATTTAGCTCAGTGGTAGAGTGCTTGCCTAATACAAAATGGAGGAACCTCTGCACTGCTTTGCCCTGTCACAGGACTATCATAATTTTTGGGGTGTGGGGAGGGGTTTGAGACAGGGTTTCTCTGTGTATCCCCGGCTGTCCTGGAACTCGCTCTGTAAACCAGGCTGGCCTCAAACTCACAGAGATCCATCTGCCTCTGACTCCTGAGTGCTGGGATTAAAGGCGTGCGCCACCACTGCCCGGCCCATAAAATTTTTAAAAACTGGGGCAATCTCTTTTCTAGGCCAACTGTATTCAGTGGCCAAACTGACTTACTAAAGCTGGTAGGCCTGGGTGGGGGGTGATGAGGAGGAAAGTAGAGTCAGAAGTCCTTTAAAGATTTCTGAGGAGCTAGGGATATAATTCTGAGATAGAGCATTTGGTACTTGCAAGCTGGGACCCTGGGTTCCATCTTTTATCACACCTTTGGTGATGGCTTTTTAAAGGAGACTGGTCAGACTCAACCATATCAGATGTCTGTGGATACTAGCCACCATGGGAGGCCCGTTGAGTACCTTAACAATGAGCTCAAATGTGTGTGACTTCACAAGAAACAAGGTATTGTCAGCCTGCAGATAGACTGGGTGTTTATCACATGACACAGATCAGCCTCAAGGATCACAATGATTTGCTCCAACGCAGCCCAACAGAGTGGACAGCAACACCACAACCTGTAATAATGTCAGCAGCAATGAGTACTGCCCGCCCCCCATAGGCTCAAAGAGGGGCAAAGATCCATTGTGAGGCTGGAGCAATAGGTAGCTCAGTCACTAAAATGATTGCTGCACAGGCGTGAAGGTTGATCCTGGTCTGGTTCGCATTAGCTGTCCACTTGATACAACCCTGAATTACCTGGAAAGAGGGAACCTCCACTGAAGAACTGTCAGATCAGATTAGCCTGGGGCCATGTCTGTGGGACGTTTTTTTTCTTCATTGCTAATTGATGTAGGAGGTCTGGGCTCACTATGGGCTGTGCTGTCCTTAGGCAAGTGGACCTGAGCTACACAAAAAAGGTAGCTGAATAAGCCAGAGGAAACAAGCCAGTAAGCAATATTCCTCGATGGTTTCTGCTTGCCTTCCAGTTCTGGCTGCCTTGAGCTCCTGCCCTGGCTCCCTTCATTGACGGACTGTCACTGGTAAGCCATAAAACCCTTTCCTCTCAAGGCTGCTAATCACAACAACAGAAAACAATGATGGTCATCTTACTCTAACCCTCTGAAACTGTAAGCAAGCCCCCAATAAACTCTGGGTTGTTTGTTTGTTTGTTTGTTTGTTTGTTTGTTTGTTTGTTTGAGACAGGGTTTCCCTGTGTGTAGCTCTGGCTGTCCTGGAACCCACTCTATAGACCAGGTTGGCCTCCAACTAAGAGATCCACCTACCTCTGGCTCCAAAGTACTGGGATTACTGCCTGGTAAACTCTCCTTACATTGCCTTGGTCATGATGTCTCTTCACAGCAATAGAAAGGTGACCAAGACAACTTAGAAAAGAAATTGTTTGGGCTGGAGAGATGGCTCCATGGGTAAGGGTAACTGCCCTTCCAGAGGAACCGGGTTCAACTCCCAGCACCCACATGGCAGCTAACAACTGTCTCTAACTCCAAGATCTGACACCCTCCTCACACAGACACACATGCAGGCAAAATATCAATGCAAATAAAAAAATAAATAAATCTAAAAAAAAAAGAAATTGTTTAATTTGGGGCTTACAGTTACAGAAGGTTAGAGTCCATGACCATCATGGTGGGGAGCAGAGCAGCATGCAGGCAGGCATGGCGCTGGGGCAGTAGTTGAGAGCTCACGTCTTGATCCATAAGCAGGAGGCAGAGAGCAAGCACACTGAGAATGGCAAGAGACCTGGAACCTCAAAGCTCGCCCCTAATGACACACCTCCTCCAACAAGGCCACCCCCCAAATCCTTCTCAGACAGTTCCACAAAGTAGGGGCCATGCATTCAAATATAGGTGCCTCTGGGGGACATTCTCATTCAAACCAGCACAGCTGCAAGTGGGGAAACTGCCCTAGACAGTCCCAGGCCCTCCATGAATGAAGTGATCAGCGTTTGTTCCTGTTGCTTGCAGCGATAGGGAAGGTGCTCTATTTTAACCAGAGCCCAGGAACAGGCTAAGAGCTGTTTTTCCTAAGGATTGTGTCCAGTAGCTATTGTCAGGAAGGAAACCCACCCCAAATGCCAAGGGGCGTTTCTGGCTGAAGCTCCCTGTCTTTGCCTGCATCTTTCTGTACTAGGGATCACACGTGCTGAGCAATCACTGTAGCCCTTGCCAGAGTCTCCAAGCCACCAAATCATCCATAGAGATCATTAAGTTCCAGGGTCCTGATGGTGACGCGTACACCACAGCTTGCAAGACAGCTACAAACACAGATGTTGATATAACACCCCCCCCCCATCAAAGGATGCTGTTTCAGGGCATGAACTGATTCAAAAGACCAAGTACTGTGTCTGAATGAAGCACATACAGCCTCCAGTACCCAGAGTTCAATGAAGGGCACGGCTTCCCTTCTGCTTGGAGGATTGTTATACAAGACTATCCTCTAAGCCAAAAGGCCGCCATCTCCATCCGAACAGCTGTGCCTGCTTGTAAGAGACCACCAGGAGCATGTCTGTGGACTGTTGACATTCCCTAAGAGAAGGAGGGGTGCAGAGGGTCACTGGCCCCTCACAATATCCAGCTATTCCTTCCAGTACACAATTCTGCCCTCACTGAAGGTGGCCTCAAGATCTTAGGAAGGGGCTATAGTATATAGGATGGGGAAGACTAGAGGCTGGGGGCTCTATCTGTAAAGCCACAGGGCAGTCATGCTGCACACACACACCTTACAATGTGGCTAGGAGGTGGAGACACACAGGAGATCCTTGAGGCTCTCTGGCTGTGCAATCTAGCCTACTCAGCAAGAGCAATGAAAGATGCTGTCTCAGAAAACAACATCAGGAGAGATGGCTCACTGGTGAAAAACATGTGCTGCTCTTGCAGAAGACCCAAGTTTGGTTCCCAGAACCCATATCAGACTGCTCACAACCATTTATAATTCCAGCTCCAAGAGGGATACAATGCCTCTGACCTGCATGGGCACCTGCACTAATATGCATATACCTACATATAGTCAACATACACATACTTTAAATACTAAAAAAAAAAAAAGCTTGTTTTTTGAGATAGGGACGGGGTCTCTTTACATAGCCCTTGCTGTCCTGGAACTTCACAATGTAGACCAGGCTGGCATCGAACTCACAGAAATCTGCCTCCTTCTGCCCTCCCAAGTGCTGGGACTGAAGGTATATGCTACCATGCCTGGCCTAAAAAAATAATTTTTAAAAAATGTTTTATGAGACTGGGTTTCACTGTGTAGCTCTGGCTGGCCTGGAACTATGTAAACCAGGCCAGTTTAGAACTCACAGATTTCTTCCTGCTTCTGCCTCCCAAGTGCTAGGATTAGAGGCATGTGTCACTATCTTAGTTATTTTCTATTGCTGCTGGAAAATATTGCAACCGAGACAACTTTTAAAAGAAAGCATTTAATTTGAGGCTTACTGTGGTGGTTTGAAAGAAAATGGCCCCCAAAGGGAGTGGCACTATTAGGAGGTGTGGCTTTGTTGGAGTAGGTGTGGCCTTATTAGAGGAAGTGTGTCACTCAAGGGTGGGCTTTGAGGTCTCCTTTGCTCAAGCTACACTCAGTGTGATATTCATTTCATTTCCTATTGCCTGCAAGATGTAGACCTCTGAGCTCCTTCTCCAGCCCGTGTCTGCCTGCATGCCACTATGTCTCACCATGATGATAATGGACTGAACCTCTGAAAATGTAAGCCGCCACCTCAATTAAATATTTTCTTTATAAGAGTTGCTGTGGTCATAGTGTCTCTTCACAGCGATAGAAACCCTAAGACACTTATGATTTGGTTTCAGAGAATTAGAGTCCATGACCATCATGGCAAGGAGCAGCATCACACAGACATAGTGTTTGCTTCGCTCTGCTCCAGGGGAAAGCCCTCCAGAAATGTAGCAATCTCCTCCATCTCCAGGGAAAAGTTGTTACTTTTGCTCCACCTTGCTCAGTCCCCTGAGGGATGTCTCAGCAAGGTTCAGTTCAGCTTAGCCTTGCTCAGCCCCATAAGGGAACATCTCTGCAAGGTTTTTTCTGCTCAGTCCACTAAGGGACGTCTTAGCAAGGTTCTTCTCTGCACCGGTGAATGAAGATCTTCACACCCAAGACTCTTTTGAGAAAGAAATTTATTTGGGAAGAAGGAGAGAGTGGCTACCTCTACCAGGGTGGGAAAGAACAGCCCACAGCTGAACAGGCAAGGTGGTTTATATACAGGATCTCTTGGGGGCAGAGTTTCTCCAGGGAGAAGATTTTCTGTCCAGGGATTGGTTAGTTTTTTTCTGCTCAGGGATTGGTTAGTTTTGTGGGTTAGGGGCAGAGATGGCCCTGATTTCAGAGCCAAACTGTGTTTCTTTCACTGGCCTTAGCTTTTGAGCTCTAAGGCTATGGCCAGGGCATATTTCTTTCACTGGCTCTGATTCTAGAGACAAAGTGTGTTTCTTTGGCACTGGTCTCAGAGTCAGGGCAGGTTTCTTTGGTTCTGGGTTTGGGGATAAAGTGTTTCTTTCTCTGGCTCAGGGCTCAGGTCCCAGATCCCGGGTGTGTTTCTTTCCCTGGTTCTGGGTTTCAGGGTCAGGGTGGGTTTCTTTAGCCAGCCCCTTTTCCCTACACATTATTTTCCAGTTTGTTTGTTCCTGTGTTTATTTGAGACAGAATCTCATATGCACCTAGCTGGCCTCAATATTGATAGCCAAGTATGACCTTGAACTCCTGATTCTCCTATCTAGGCCTCCTGAAAGCTGGAATACCAGGCAGGCACTAGCCACCATGCCCGGTATTTGCAATGTTTCTCTTAAGCTGCATTAATGTAAGTCAGTATTTTTGCATGCGTAAAACGTTTGAAAATGTAGGGCTGTGTTTCTCATTGGTACACATACCTAGCATTTCTAAAACGCAGAACTCAATCTTCATCAGTGCCATGAAATAAAAGAGAGAATATTTAAATGTCAAAGCAACAGCAAGGTGAAGAAATCTACTAGCAGTTCTGCAGCCCCCGTTCCTATGGTGCAGTGTGAAAGGGAAGCACCCAGACAAACGCTGCTTCATTTCCTGGAGTCTCACATCCTCAGTTAACACCCAGTGCCCTGAAGCTGCCCTGCTCCTACCTGCCCCAGGACCTTTGCTCAGGCTGCATTTGATTTGCTTACTTGGCCTAGTTAATTTCTACAACCCTGAATATCTCAGTCAACTGTCAAGCCTTTGCTAAGGTCCACTGTTGTCGCTGTAGAAGAAAGGCACTCAAGCTCCATCCCCACTCCTTCCCATGAGCTTCCTGGAAAGCAGAAGCTAGAAGCTACATTCCCAAGGCTGAGGAAGGCCTCAGGGTTAGAGGCAGATTTGCTTCCTGGGGTCTGAGAGATGAAGGTGAGGTAGACTGTTGGCAGCTGCTATCAAGCAAGGTCTGGTCACAGTTATTTACCTATTCCATGTTTGTGGCTTTCCTCCAGTGTCATCCTCAGCCTTGTCAAAAGAATGTCATGCTGTTAATAGTGCCCCCCCCACACACTCCACTTCTCAATTCACAAATCACAGCCAAATAGTCTAGCAGGAACCTCCTGATTTCTCCCTTTCTGAGTGTAGCAATGTTCGAAGTCTCCCTGGCAGATCAGTCCAAGAATATTCTGGGAGTTATTCTTAGGGGGCCCAACCTAAAGCCTCCAGCACTTTCAACTAGTTCATAAGAACCAAATTCCCTGTGTCAAATGAGTCTGCCTTCAACACCTAGAGGACTTTGTGTTTCCCGAATTGAGTACTGACGACAGGCGCTTCAGTGGTACCCCTGGCTCATTTGCTTCCTGACCTCAAAGTATTCGGGTGTTTAGTGTCTTCCCTGTGGTTTACCCAAAAAGGTGAGCAGATACACGTTGGGACTGGCTGGCTTGGTTGGAGCTGAGGCCCCCGTTTGGGAAGCTGAGAACTAAGAACTATAGCTTGCTGTGGTGGGGCAGACCTATAATCCCAGCCCTCAGCAGGCAGAGGTAGGCAGTACCTAAGTTCCCCCGTAGTGTGAGCCTAGAGGTAGGTGGGATCAGGGAAGGAAGGAGAAGGGAGGAAGGTTTGAAAATGGGAAAGAAAATATGAAAACAGGGCAAACATTGAAGTTTATGGTTGCAGCCACAGCATGACAATAAAGACAGGTAGGGGTGGGCATAAGTAGCCCAGAAGCCTGGGTTTTGAGTCTTGTCTGAACCCCTTCTGAGCTTGGGCAAGCCACCTCACCCCCCCGGACCCCAGGGGGGGGGGGGGGGGGGGGGGTGTCCTTATCTCAAAGTGATTGCACTTAGTAACCCTTGATCAGAAAGTTTGGGGAGGGCTGGAGAGATGGCTCAGTGGTTAAGAGTGTTCACCTCTCCTGCAGAGTATGGGGGAGTTCAGTTCCCATCACCCATGTTGGGGGCTCACAACTGCCAGTAGCTCCAGCTTCAAGGAGATCTGATGCCCTCTTCTGTCCTCTTAGAGCATGCGCGCACTTGGCATTTACTCACATAATTGAAAGTGATTTTTAGAAAAAGTAAGTGCGTGCGGGGGAGCAGCCGACCAAAGGGAAGAATTCTGCCAACAGACTAGATTGGTCCTGGTCCCTAAGGCAGTCCTTTACTCCCCAATACGGTCCTTTATTCACCTCGTTTTCCTTTTGTGTTATTTTTGTGCACGACAGGCTAAACTCAGACAAACTGATTCACTTCCCCCACACAGGCCTGATTTGCATTTAAAAGCCAAGGCTGAAAAGGAGAATTCCTTTTGCCAAAGAAGAATTTCAAGCATCTGTCGCAGACAAACGAGATGAAAAGGGGGGGGGGGGAGAGAAAGAAAGAAAAAATTTAAAGGGCCAGAGACAGTTTTGCGCAGAGCCACTACCAAATCATCTCACAGAAGCAGGGAATTTTATTTTGATCCTAACTAGCAAAGACAGCCAGCCCGAGGACTTGGACGAAGTCCCTAAGGGATCTGGAATTTGGAAAGACAATGTGAGCGAAAGCCGGGCTTTTAAGGAGCTACAGGCATGCTTCTGCTCCAGCCGAGTCTCCGCCCCTTCCCCCCACGTAGAAGCAATGGGCTGCTGCCAGCCGCGTCCGGGATCCGGATCAAGCAGCGTGCTGTCAGCAGCATCAGGCGGCCAGGCCGCAGGGTCCTCCCACCCTTTGCTTTTGGATGAGCATTATTAGATAGAAAAATGCTCTACGTCTTTCTTGTTCGTGTGGTGTAACCTGTCCGCTGCAGACTCGCAACCTTTCTCCAGTAATTACCTCCTACGCTTGGGAAAATCTCAGTCTCTCTCATGCTCTTCTCATATAGCATCCAATTCAGGAAACTAGTTTGTGTCTCCCAGGACAAAGAGGCCGCCTTTCCGATTCCAGTGACACGTTTCTTTCTTCCCACCATTCCTCTAGTGAAAGGGGCGTGACAACCTCCTGTCTCACCGTTTCTGAAATCAAATAGATAAGTTGATCTCCCTTTGCCGCTCTGAAAATCTGGTACTAAATTGATGGTCAGCTAATAACCATTGACCGGTTTCTTGGACTAGAGGGAAGGTGTGTCACAGAAATATCCCCCTATGCATTTGTAGACGGCCTGCTAAGCAGAAATGAGGATATTGCAGAGACACTATGACAGACTATTGAAACAATAGACACCCCTACAATTGGAATTTTCCTGGGAACCTCATGCTCTGAAAAGGAAAGGCTGAGACCCTGGAATGTAGAAAAAAAATTTGTCAGGTGACCTAGCAGGAGAGACTGGAGCTGAGACAATAACCACGGGGGTATGGGGGAGGGGCAAAACAGAGGGATGGATGTCTTTGTCCCCTTTCCCAAGGTGGACATATTGAATAATTCTCCTTTTTCTGACATCCCCCCACCCCCAACCCCGGCTTCTTTTCTTTTTGAGACTGGTCTCTCTACATAGCCCTGGCTGTCCTGGAATTATGTAGACCAGGTTGGCCTCGAACTCACAGAGATCCTACTGCCTCTGCCTCTGCATTAAAGGCTTGCAGGTAATCTGGCTCTTTTACTTGGTTTATTAACGATGGGTAGCTGGGCCTGGCTTGGAGCACAGGTTGTAACTCCCAAGTTTGATTAAAAAAAAAAAAACCACAAAGCTAGCTCATGTGCCATATTCATACTACAACCTGGTTCTAGCCAATGAAATGTGGGGGAAGGTTCATTTGTATGCCAGTTCCCTAGGGTCCACAGAGCTGAATAATTGAATTCTGCCAACTCGTATTGAAGCTCACGGGGAGCTGACTCTAAGATGGTAAACAAAAACAAAAACAAAAACAAAAAACAACCCCTACTTTAACTAGCTCACTATGGTCAGGAAGACGTCTACAAGCAATTATAAAACAACGCCATGCCGGGCGTTGGTGGCGCACGCCTTTAATCCCAGCACTCGGGAGGCAGAGGCAGGCGGATCTCTGTGAGTTCGAGGCCAGCCTGGGCTACCAAGTGAGCTCCAGGGAAGGCGCAGAGCTACACAGAGAAACCCTGTCTCAAAAAAAAAAAAAAAAACAAAAAAACAAAAAAAAAAACAACGCCATGCCCATCACAGTGGGCAGAGTGGGCAGAGATAGCAACAGTAAAACTTGATATTACAGGGATCTTAAGCTCCTCAGTGAGCACTTTCATAGCGTTCAAATCCTTTGCCTTGTCCTACAGTAAAAAAATAGACTCCATTTTTTAAGAAATAGGCTTTTAATTGACTTTTTTTTCTAGGTAGTTGTGGATTCATGAGTAGTTATAAGAAATAATGCTAACAGTAAAGGCCCATTAAGGGAAAACTCCTAATCAAGAAAATGAAATTTTTTCCAAGCCAGGCTAGAGCCCCAACATTCCAGTTGGGCTGAGTCAATCACCTAGCCAAGGGACCATCCATCACCCCTAGGGAAAGCAGGCTCACTTTAAGCCAAACTAAAGAAAGGGGTGGAATAATTAGTTTTTGAATTACTGTACTTTGCCTCCCTGAAGCCCTGAAGCCTGTCCCTAGCACAGCAGCTTACCGGCAAAGCCATGCAGCTTTGTAAGTCTGCCTCCTCCTTTCTGAGTATGATTTCTCCTTTTCTTCTTCCTAGGCCTTCTCTAGGCATGCTTTCCTTAACACTTTGGGTTTCCCCAATAGTTAGGGTTTCTATTGCTGCAATTCCTTTTTTTTTTTTTTCTTTCCCAAGGCAGTGTTTCTCTGTGTAACAGCTCTGACTATCCTGGAATTCACTTTGTAGACCAGGCTGGCCTTGGACTCACAGAGATCCACCTTCCTCTGCCTCCCAAGTGCTGAGATTAAAGGTATGTGCTATCACGCCCCAAAACCACAGCAGTTCTTATAAAGGAAAACATTTAATTGGGCTGGCTTACAGTTTAGAGGTTTAGTCCATTGTCATCATGGCAGGGAGCATGGCAGCATGCAGGCAGACATGGTGCTGGAGAGGTAGCTGAGAATTCTACATCTGGATCCACAGGCAGCAGAGGCAACTCTATGTCACACTGAGCTTAGCTTGAGCATAGGAGACCTCAAAGCCCACCCCCACAGTGGCACACTCCCTCCAACAAGGCCACACCTCCTAATAGTGCCACTCCCTTTGGGGGGCATTTTCTTTCAACCACCACACCCAACATTTTGGGCTTTCTTAACTCTTTCTCGAAAGCCTCCCTCCCTTTATGCGGCTGCTTCTCCATGTTGTGTCACTTTTTCCCTTCTCTTCTCCATTATCCTCCTCTGGGCAGCTGCTGAGATTTGCAGCTTGCCTGACCTGAGAATTTTCCATTTACATATTTATTTGTTTGTTATCTGTTTTTATTTTATGTGCATTGGTGTTTTGCCTGCATGTATGTCTGTGTGAGGGTGTCAGTGTTGGGATTCTGCTGTGCTCCAGCTGCATGACTGCACATGTGCAGTTCAGGAGCTAGACAAGGATCTTGAGTCTTATGTCATTGCATCTTGCATCATCAGTGTGCGCTGGTGATTATGTGGTATGTGGTGTGGTTACATAATCTGCTCATGCGTGGCGTAGCTCCATAAGCCCACCTGTGCCTTAAAGAGCCGTGACTCAGACCCCACCCTCTCTCTCTGTTCTGTTTCCTCTTTCCCCCATCATCTTTCTCTCTCTGCCCGTGCTCCTTCCCCAGGCCTGGTTCTCTTGTTCCCCCACCCCTCTTCCTCCTAATAAAGCTCTGATACTGACACTGGATTCTGTCGTGACTGTGACCTTTCCACGCGGTAACCAGTGCTGGTAACCAGGCCACTTATCATTCTTACAGTCAGATCCCCTGGAACAGGAGTTACAGACAGTCGTGAGCTGCCATGTGGGTGCTGGGAATTGAACCTGGGTCTTCTGGAAGAGCAGTCAGTGCTCTTAACCCCTGAACCATATCTCCAGCCCCGAATTTTTCTTTTAAACTCTAATAAAATTGTCCTTGGGCTCCTGTTTAAGTTCATTCTTAAATTCTTTTAATAATGAGACTAAGAACTCAAGAGAGGACCTCAATTTTCCCTGTAAACAGAGAGATTTTATCTTTTGAGGAGGGATGGGAGGTGGCTCAGTGGGTACCAATGCTTGCCGCACAAGCATGAGGTCTTGAGTTCGGATTCCCAACATCCACATAAAAGCTGAACATTGGTGTGTGGGGGGGGATGGGCCAATGGGTAACATTGGTGGGGGGGCATGGGCCAATGGGTAACATTGGTGAGGGGGCAGATGGGCCAGTGGGT